>WOGJ01243412.1:0-13045 GCA_015342185.1 Leptinotarsa juncta
TCAAGCCGATGAATAGTGTTTATCTTAACACTCGGTCCCTTGGCCATAATTTAACGTTTTATGAGAGACAGTTACGGCGTTTAAAAATAATCTGAACTGAAGAAATATGCCTCTTCCCGAATTTTGAATTTATATTACCATACATAGCTTTCGCTAGGTATTACAGTTTAAGTATTGTCCCCTAGTTTTACCGTATAAGTGGTTTGTTCCATCGCGAGTGGCGGGCAGTGTATATCACCTTGTCCAACCTAATTCCCTTTCCATCAGTCCTGAGAGTTTCATCATTCTACCTCAATTTTTACGTGAGACAACTTCGGATTTTTCAGGACTGATATTTTTCCATGGAAAAAATATATCTGTAGTGAATTGGTAGTCCTGATCACGAATCTGAAGAAATTTTGAGCCTATGTTGCCCGCCAGTATGTTTTACCGTATCCATCGCGAATGGTGAGCAGTGTATATCACTTTGGCCAACCCCTCTCAGGTGGTAGGCGCATTATGAGCATTTCCATCAGTCCTAAGGGTTTCATCATTATACCTCGTTTATTACGGAAGATAAGAGTTTGTTTCCATGACAAGTGAGACACACTGTAGAATGTGATTACCTTTAAGGCGACTCAGTATTGGGAGTAATGGACAGTTATGTATGTAATATTTTGTAATATTGATAGAAATGAACTTGGAAACCTTTGTAGAAAACTGTAGGAGAGAATACTAACCGAAACTTTATCAACTTTTCCATTGAAATAATTCATGGAAATGAAACTCAAATGATTTATTTGAGGTATCGCTTTAATTCAGTATAAGTAAAGAAAGAAATAGACTCTCACATTTGCTAACAACGACAAATCTAATACAAACCGTAGATATTTTCAATAAACAACTCAGTTGAGTGAATGAATCTGAATATCTGATATTTTCATATAATAATCCTTGGATGACACAGTATCTCCTTGGATTGAAAAAAGGCTTCGAGATCGCTGACCAAAAATGTTTTTAGAAAAAATGGCATTGAAGGTGGTATTAATGAGTAATTTCATAACTGCTTTTGAGTTCGTGAACAGAAGTACCCTTCATAGGTGATTAAAGATGTTGTGGGAGGTTCTCAAGGTCTTTTCGAAGATGATTCCTCAAGAGCCCATAATGATAGTGGTAGAAAAATCAATTCAGTTTTTACGCACTTTAATGAATTATCATTCCGAATGAACTCAAATTGAATGTTTCAGAATCTGGCGGAAGGATTACTAACAAAAAATAACGCCTTGAACTTCAATGGAATAGATCTCAACATAACATGTGAGAATGAAATAGTTTTCGCAGTTGAGTATTTCCTTGTCTTGTATTCTGACATTATTTTGACGATACTCTTGATTTGTTTGCAAAAACAATATATCTCTAATCATTCATTTATTAAAATTTCAAAGTGTAAAATCATCTATGGTACTTATTGGTGAAGATTATTGTAGTTGAGATTTTATAAAACTTATCTTTGACTTTCAATATTACGATAGCTTTCTTCATTATATGATATTTCTGATTGTGCTACCCCATGTCGCAAGGAAATCTGAAAAGTTCATTATTAGGTATAAGAAAAAATCAAAGTCATGAAAGGTTTTTTAGTTCTTCATGAGATTCTGAATAATATTCATAAATGATACTGATTTCTTATGAGAAATAAAAAGACGAATCACTTTATTAGATTCATATGTCGTCCCTTTCAAAACAGAGCAGATCAAAAAGTGAAAATTGAGCTTTATATTTTCACATGAAAAACTCCTAGTGAAAAAATTCATACTATACAACTGACAGTAGTTGAGAAATGAAGTACACTAAACAATTCAGTATACATAAAGTGTGAATTGACTCTCTAACTCTATCTCTGTATTTTGTCATATTGAAAAAGAGGAGATATATTGAGAATACCTGATAAAACAATCATAGATTGAAAAACAATAGAGGTTACGAAAGCTCTATTGAACCAGCAAAAATATGTGAAGAAGACTAAAATAGAAGATGAACATTCAAATTGGGATTAAAAAAAATGAGGAAAAAATTGGACTCGAAACATGTGAACAAAAAATTGAAACGAAAGTTATTTATATTGGAAAAGGAGTCATAATATTATTATTTTTCACGGAGAATACAAGACTGAAAATAAACTGAAACTGATTTGAGAAATTTGAAAAAGTTCCAATTTTTCACCTTTTATCGCAAAATTTCTGAAGGATGGGATGATTTGTTCTCACTGTATTTTTCATTCCTGATTTTCTTCTGAACTATTTAATTATATTCTGTTGTTTTAATAATGTATCTAGTATCTTAGAATGTGCATCTGTTTTTATATATTCAAAAAAAACGTAGGCTTGGTGAAAGGTGGATAAATACTACTACTACTATTGACTCAATTACATGGAATAATATTAAAATAAATTCAAATATTGAAATTCAGATGTGTTATATACAGTTTCTGGGTGTTTTTGGCTTTCAATATTCCTTAATCTGGAAAATGAATAAATATAGATCAACAGAGACTCTGAATGAAGGGTAATCTGAACAGATTACCCCGGAAAGTTCCTTCGTAATACAAACCTATGAAGATGCTAATTTATATATTTTGCTGACAAACAGATTACTGAATTCATTATTCATGTAATTAGCTAATAAGTTCTGATATTAGTAAATTATCACAGGTACTTATTTCGAAACGACGAGTTTTATACGTTCTCAGAATGCTTTCATCTATAATAATCTATAAGGTCGATCGTGACTTAAAACTTATTTTGATTAATTTTAGTCAGTAGCTTCCAAATATTTTTTAAACAGTTGTTGTTTGGCAATTTCATAGATCCAATTACTTGAATAATAAAACTCGAGTCTGTATTTCGTTCAACAAATCTAAAATTCATATTTATATCAGTTTAGCTGAATTGTAATGTTCGCATTATGCAAAATGAAATGTTTATTTTTCAACTATTTCATAAGAAGTACGTCCAGTTTGATAATTATTATTTTCAGATGAAAAGACATTCCAGATATATTTACAATTACCTACTCTTCTCTAGATGACTTTTTTTCCGAATTGATATTCGTCTTCGATGTACACAGGATGTAAATGTATAAATGTTGCATTCTAACGTCATCAAGTGCATGAACGTTCCAATCTTTGACAATGGAAAATAAAACACATTTCGAATCTTTTTATGTCACATAATAACACCGTGAGTGTGACATGTTACCAAATATGAATATACATTTGTTCAGAATGAACTTTTTTACAGATGCTGGTCCCACCCGGCATCGCCCAGTGAGATACAATCGCAACGGCATAGGCAGCTTGAAGTTGCCTTCGTGCTAACGTGTAGCTGTTGTGTCGCAGTTTCCGGTTTTGAAGATGGAAATAAAAGGAAAAATGCATGATGGTGGTCCTAGGGTCAAAATACTCCAGAGGTAAAATAGCTTCCCAATCAGATCTCCGGGTGGAATCTGTTTCAAGGGCATCATCCTGCAGAACTTATTCCAAAACCATTATTTCTGACAATAAGCAGGATCTTCCTAACATCAGTCCACAGGGAAAAAGTATGGTAACTGCAGTTGGTAAGAGGCCCACTAGCAACTTTAAGCAAAAAGCCCTAATATTCTTGCACTCACAGAAATCAAAGTCGAGTTAATAAATGAAAACATTATGCTATTAAGAAATCTTGAAACACCTAAAAACTGAGGTCCACGTGAAAAAAGTGGCTGGCAATAACTAGTAATAGAATAAATAGTTACTTCTGAGATAGTCAGTCATTTTTATCCCCTACATCTAATTTGTTTAATTGATTTCTTATTTATTTTGTGAAAATTCATGATCACTTTAATGAAATGAATGAAAATCTTGTGTCTAATTTCCAGCAATTATTTTATTTTTACGACTAGTTTCAAGTTTTATCCCATTATCAAGTATAAAAACTAACTAGTTATTTTTTATATAGAAATAATTAGTTTTTTTGCTTGATAATGGGATAAAATTTGAAACTGATCATTAAATAAAATAAATAGTGAAAATTAGACAAAAGTGTTCTGATTCATTTAATTGAAGTGATACCCTAGATCCCAATAGATGACGTCACAAATACGAAATGAAGAAGGACTGTTCAAAAAATTAGGTGAAAGTTAAAATTTTGCGGGCTACGTGAATTCGATTAGCGATTTTTTTATGCTGGTACTCTCGTCCTGATCATATGTTCATAGTTTCAGCTGTTTGGCATGTTTAGTTTGTTAGTAAATGGTATAAAAGTTAAAAATGTTCGGCAATTTTCTGCTACCTATCGAAAAAGAATGGATCAAAGAATTTACATGAAATTATGTATAAACAATGGAATCAAGTGCTCAAAAATACTTAAAAATTGATAGTGACAAACGGTGATTGTACTCTGAGTCAGAAAAATGTTCACAAGTGGTACAAGCTATTCACACAGGGTCGAGCACGACGCTCGCTCCAGCACATCAACAACCGATGGAAATGTTGGGAAAGTGAAAAGAATTGTTATGGAGAATCATCAAATCACTATTAGAGAAGTTGCTGAGGATGCCAACACATCGGTTGGCTCATTCCATGCAATTTTCGGCATGAATGTCGTATGAGTATCGCTCATATGCCGCTCAGGAAATAATGAATGACGTCAACGGTAATGCAGTTTGCTTAGAAGTGTCATGACTGATGACGAATCATCCCAAAGGAAGTGCTCAAGAGAACCGATACCGAAAAAGCACGTCAAGTTCAATCAAATGTCAAGGTTTTGCTCACTGTTTTCTTCGATTATCGTGGCGTAGTGCACTACGCCTGATGCATCAGGAAATCTTGCCACATGATCGGACGGTCAATAAGGATTATCTTCTTGAAATCAGGCGCTGCTTACGAGAAGCAATAAAAAACCTCCGGTATTGTACACCAGTAACACACAAAGTCACCGATATTACAGGATTGAAACATTTGACTACATATTTTACTGAAAGTGAGCCAATCTATATCAAGCTGTAGAAATACATATCATGAGATCAATGAAGATGGTAATAATCGACGACGGCCGTTTTGTGAATAAATGGATGTGCTTAACTCATGATAAAAACGTATGCCAATAGATTGAATGAGTTGACTTGCCTCATCTTGTAATAGTCTTACTTATAGAAATAATCGTAAAATTCTCTGATATTTTGTTCAAGGTCTGAAATATTCTAAATCAAATTAAATATGTTCATCACCCAATCTTTGATAAACTTTCTTCGACAATGACTCAAAGTCTGAAAAACTCAAGAGGAAGAAGATACTAATTTGAAAAGTGTAGAAAAAACGAACGCTAAAAAATGACCTAAAAGCGAGCAACTAGAAAGCAGTAAATAAAAAAAAGTGAAACATCTCAACCATAATAAAATTACTCTTCAATCCTGGACATCCCTTCAGGGAAACTGCTATGCTTCATTTCAACATATGGAAAATGTGATGCTTTTCCTATTATTTATTCTCTATCACTTTTTGTAAATAACAATAGTTTTGCTTTTCTATTGTTTTTTTTTAATTACCTCTGATGCTTCAGAAAACAGCCACAAAGAAACGACTTAGTGAAAGGGAGCGTGACGTCACCAGCTATATGAAAAGCGGAACCGGCTAGAAATCTTCATTAGTTTAATATAATTCTCTGTAGGCGGTGTGAAAGTTCAATCAAAAAATAATTTTACAGTTCATGGGTATACTTACTCAACCCAAAATGTACCAAAGAAATTGAATGGTTTGGAGTTTGTTACATGAACTTGCTTTTACTGCGATTTGTTTTGTTGTGAATCACGAAGTAATATTTCGATACATGCATTTATAAGTACATATTGATGAACAGGGTCGACAAAACTTTATTTATTACCTAAACATATTAATACACTCAAAAACTTCTCTTTCACTTTTCATTGCTGCATTTTTTGCAGCTTTAAATCATTAAATTTGATTAAAAATAATCAGTTTTTATTCTTACACCGTAATGACATACAGTTTGTGTCTGAAGGCTACTCCTTCGCATAATCTACATATCTTTATAAAGAGTTTATTTTGAAATTTATTGCTTATTCATTTCTTCGGAAGATTCCTAAATTTTTTTGTATGAAAATGCAGAAGTAGAAATTCCCAAAATTTATCTCTACAAAAAATATACCCGTTCCTATTTAAACAAGATTCCTATGACTGGAATTGAATGAAATAAGTGAATGAATGTCAGTAAGTCATCGATCACATGTAGATTTAATTTATTCGTGACATAGAGTCGTAATCAAATGAATGAATCAAGTGATTCATCTTGTATTGTTATCCAGATTGGTGCTGGAGAGGCAATAAAGCAAGTGTCATTCCGAAACATGGATATCCTCCATTGATAATGACAATATTCCATGTAAGTGAAATTTTACCTCTTTGACATGCTACTATATTGTGAAGCAATATAGTCTATATGAAGGCAACACGAACAGCTAAATGAAAGACTAATATACCGGATTTAATAAATTTACTTGTTAATACCATATAAAACCTCCCACATAAATCCTCCCATATGAAAATAATGATATGTCCTCGTAAATATACCACGCCGCCCATGCCATACAAAGAAACTGCCGAAGTTCGATAACTATTTACTTTTCATTCGAATTGACTTCGTATATACTAAACAAACTGATTATAAAAAATGGTTTTGTTCATATAAAAGTAGTTGCTTCGAAAGATCAAAACCTTTCTTTCCCTTAAATTAATTTATCCTCAAAATATACCCCTTTCAATTCAAAGAAAACACATTTTTTGAAGTGGAATCTGGAAACATTCTGGAGGTGGATGAATGAGAAACATCTGCAAAAGTAACCTCTATGAGGGTATCTTGCATAAATGTCTGTCGAGGAAGATATCAATTATTTTATATTGAATATTAAGTGGAACTCAACACAAAGCATTACTGAAAACAGCTTTTTCAGGTTGGTCTCCAATAACAGTTTTCCTATAACATATCTTTTGCCTGAACATGAATATTTGTTAGTGTACCTGAGTATGTGCAGTGGCGGTGCAAGACCTGAATTCAAAATGGGCAAGGTACATTTCGCAAGGCCCTCAACTGGTCCAAGAAGAAAGATTTATACACTCATTGAGACCTTTAAAATGTGCTCAATCACATCAAGTCTGCTGAATATTGCCGAACAGTTGGTCCTTAGCAGACTGTTCTGGCTGCAGCATCAAGTCAAAGTAAAAATGTTTTTATTTATTATTTTATTACAGACGGGTTTTCCCTTCCTACATATGAAATATAATACAGAAACTAAATACTGTAATAATACTCTTTTCAAATTGGTTTTGAATAAATTTGATGTTTGTTCAGTAACTCTGAAACTCTATTGCAATATCTTTTTGAAAAATATGTTTAAAATCTGATTTTCCGTTAACCAGCTGTCGCACCCCTACGAACGACAACCCTCAGAAGGCGATACTTGTGCGAGCTAAGGACTAACGAGATCTTACCTTTTAACGTATGATTCCTAACACGGGTTGGACGATAGCAAATTAAAATCGATCGTGCAGCCTGGGGCTTGAACCATTAACCAACACGGCGGTCGATTTAAGTGAGTGCATAAAGCACCCACGGCGAACCGACCGGCTACCGACCAACCTTTCATTATCTAATCCAACAAAACGTGACAAAGTACTATTACAACCATAGTATGTGCGATGGTAGGGAACTTGGGATAATTAAGAGTTTCCAGCAGGTCTGTTTGGAACTTTAAAATAAATCGAATGGAACAATGAAGGACACAAACTATCTCCCCTGATTGTATCTTATGGAGAGGAATCAACTCAGATCTTGTTCTATTCTTCACGCTGGTAATATTTAAATTTTGCATAACTTGCATGTTGCATCATATTCACCATATCGCAGATTCATTTTAAATGCTATATCACCTCGGAAATTGTCACTGCACTGTTTCTTTTCAATAGATGTGAGTTCGATAATATGGCGATCACACTGGTGAGGCGTATTGAATAACCGAATATACCAATGATAGATATAATGTTCTAAAACATAACAGATAGGTTTATACTATGTCTAGAAATGAAAACCAATAATTGAAAATATTCACTGACTACAGAATGATGTTTTGATGTTGTTGATCTACCTGTAGCAAATCCATGTCGATTTTCATTTAGTAAATTTTTTCAATGCCACGAAAGGTGGTGCACAAGTAAAAACTTGTAAAGTTTTGGAATGTTTCAAAATTTGCTAACTATTCAATACTTTTTCAGGTCGTCCTTTTTGCCACTTTTGAAAATGGGGATGACATAACTATTCTTCCATTGTCAGGGAAATGGTCCAAGCTTAAATGAGGAATTCAATGATGAATATTATGTACAATGGCGTAGTTAGTGAGTGAACACATCTTTTGAAGAAATAAGCAGGGATCGCATCTGGTCTACAACTCAAGTTATCTTTTGATGAATTCAACCCCTCGAATACTTCCTCAGTATTAAATGTTATGAATGGAATATTAATTGCTTATGCCACTGATTCGTTCATGATATCATCTATCTCCAATTCTTCTCTAACATAAACCCTTGTACATACTCTTGAAAATAACAAATTTTTATTTCAATCAGTCAAGTTAATGTATTTTTAACCATAGTTAAATGCATCATAATCTTGGAAACGAGCTAGTAAGTTTTGAACGGCTGGAAAGATTTTCATGAAACATCATCTAAGAATCATCCCGACAAAATTAGCTATTAAATGAAAAAAAACGCATGAAAATCGGTCTATTAGTATAGCAGCTACAGTTTCACATACACACACAGATACAGAAGTCAAACATTTTTGTGTCGGGGTTGAAAATGAAAGAAGCAGAACGAATTGAAGAAACAAAAAATTTCTACTTTTAGTTTCACTGAACTCCCTAATTGTTGGTTCGCTATTTATCTTTTATGCTGTATCTACTTCAATGAATAAAACTTCCAAAGCTGAAAAGTCTTTCCTTTTCCATTGTATTTTTCAAATAAATAAATGATTAAAAAAACTTTTGGAGTTTCCATAGTTTTTAAAAATGTATTTTCGGCTTTAAGGCGTGCGGCCCTTTGCACCGCGGCGGTGACCCACACCACCCACGCCATACGCCACCTCTGAGTATGTGTTAGAATCTAAACTGAGTTGGTATGTAGATTAAATGCAAATAAATAAAAAAATTGTGCCAGTGAATGTATAATAAGTTTGGTTGAAGTTTTCACACATTATGTTATGGATTAAATGAACTACAATGATTTGTACTTGTCACATTTATGTACCCCAACATGAATACAAGTCACTGGCTCTAGACAATTTGCAATTCGGATTTCAAATCATAGGATAGTGTGCACTCAAGGACAAGATATTATTATTCTTCATGACGTAATTTCTGTACAGAAACGTCGAGTCATGTAGAATAAGTTTATTTATTGTAGTGCATGGAAAACAATCACAAGAGCAAATTTTCAAAATATAAAAACCAGCGTTCACTTCAGAAAACTAAATCGAATAAGAACCTAACAATAAATCACTCAGTAATTTTCTTTGCTTTCAAATATTAAATTTGTAAAGTTGATAAACTGGGTTTATCAATTATTGTCGACATATGGAAAGCGAGTGATAATTGGTTCTCAGAGTACAAAGTTAGACAGTAAATGGGATGTAAAGTGGACAACAGTTTACAATCTTATGAATAAATAACCTCGCCTACAACATAAAACACTCGGAAGTACAAAAATATTTCTCCATAATAAAATATATCAGTTTAGTTGACACAGATTGAAATAGGGTTCGTGATTCATAACAGTGACTTTGCCATTAATAACTTTCATGAAGAAGAACAAAAATTTCGCCCTGGATCCCCACTAGCAGCGGCTATGAGTAATACAAATGAAATCAATGTTCTGGCAATGAATCCTCATGTTTCTGGGTTGGATTAGATTGTGTTAATGAAGGTGCTTGCATGCGGCCTGTTTCACTGCGACCTTTGTAAATCTATTGTGATGCTCTTTGACGATCAAAGCTCTTTATCAAGCTTGATATATTTGATGAGACTCCTTCATGCAGCTTATAGCCTTTGGTTTCTTATTAATGCATGTCCCATAACTTAGCACGTGTAGTGAGGTTTCTTCTTCCTTCTGGTTAAATCTGTATTGAGTTTCTTTTGCCCATTATGCGCATATGTCTTAGGAGCCGACAGTACCTCGTCAGTACACCTAGCACTACCCTCACAACCTTGCGGTTTGGATTTAGCAGGTCTTTCGTGAATGTGGACGAGAGGTCATTCAAAAACTTTTTGCCTGCCTCATTTCTGGAAGCTTGTTTCATTGATAAAAGTCTTTGAATTGACTTAGCCAGCCTACAAAAGTATCTTCGACCTAGTATGGTTTTGGATGCACCTTCACGTGCTAAAGCATCGGCCTGCTAATTCCCCTAGTGTACGGGTATACAAGCTTGGAAACCCTTTTGTGGAAACCTAGCTAATTGAGAGACAGCTCCTATGAGTTGCTGAAAGACCTGATAGGAGCTCAACGCCTTGAATGCCGTCTGGCTGTCGGAGAAAATGGCTATTGTTTTGTTTCCAACATTCTGCCTGAGCAATTCTCATCTTCGCTTTGCCTCCATAAGTGCCGGCTACTATTCCTTCTGGAGTTTTTGAGCCGTTTGTGTACCAAGTGTCCTCCGTTTTAATCAGTTGGCTGTTTCTCCAGTCCTCTCTGCTTGATGTGATAGTTTTGAGCTTATATAGACACTATGAAACTATTGTCCACTGCCATTTCCAGTATTGAATCTGCCTTCAGTACGTTGTACAATTTCAGGTTTCGTTTCCCGTACGCCTAGCTGATCAGAGTGAACCCCTGTACCGGTCGGTAGCCAGGTGGTTCGACGTGGGTGCTTTGTTAACTCACTCGAATTGACTGCTGAGTTGGTCGGTGGATCAAGCCCTAGTCTGAACGATCGATTTTCACTTGATATCGTCCAATTCGTATTAGGAATCACACGTTAAAAGGTAAGGTCTCGTTAATCCTTAGCTCGCACAAGTTCCGACTTCTGAGAGTTGTCGTTCCTAGGGGTGCGACAGCTGGTTAACGGTAAAACATATTTTAAACAGATTTTAAACTTGTGTGTCGCCATTTGGACTTCTCTCTGAATATAGGTAGTAGTGAAAGACCAAAGAAACTCAAGAGCTGCAGTTGGGGTCGGTCTCGTGGCTTCCGTAATACTCAGGCATGTCAACCTTTGAATGCCACTTAATAGCCTAATCGTCCCTGATTGCTTTGTTCTTGTCCTTCATGTTGCGGCACCATAAGTTACTACTTTTGTTAAATATCCATAGTGTCATTTTTGTGTTGAATCCCCAGTTTTTTGTATCACTTCATATTCGTGATACAAATGAAAACTACTACCGAATAAAAAGCAACGGTGTTGGTTTCAGTAAATTATAATCTTTTTTGTTGGTGAGAACCGACTTAGCGAGATTCACAACTACTTTGGAACTGATACTGAAACTGATAAATAGTTGATATCTATGCACTGTGACTTATGCTCACCCTACAATATATTTTGTTTGAAGGTGATTGACATGTTTCATGATGAATTTCATTAGTTCGGACTTCCATTGTCTGATATTATATAAAATGATCTGAAATCCTTGAAATAACTAAGAAGATGAATTAAAAATTTGAAGAATAAGAATTAAAATGAATAGCTGAAAAACAATTATATTAAGCAAAAACCTGTGTGGAGCAAAATACAAGTAAAAAAGTATTCACAAATGATGAGGTGAAAATAACAATAAATGATTTCATCGTTATAAATAAAATGCATTATCGTGTTATGCACAGTGCAGTGCAGTGTAAATTACAATGCAAATTGAGTTATATAATGATAACATAATAAAAACAAATCATAAAATTATAAAACAATAACAAAAATTAATTGGCGCTCCGAGGCGACTTCATTGATTCCAGTGGCGCCTTTGCTTTTTCAGCTGCAGGAAACCCGGAAAAACCACATCATCTAAAGATCTTGATCTGCCAATGTCTTCTCTCTCATAAAACAAAATGTAGGGTGTCTCCAAAGACTCCAATAAATTCAATACATCGCCAGAACACGACACGACTATCGTCAAACTTAAACCAGTCCGTTTCGTCTCTGGCCAAGACGTAATAATGATCAGATTTAACGCCAGAACCACAGTGAACAATCACTGCAAGAAGATTATAATAGTGGTCTGCTAGATTGAAGTGTTCATCAATTTCTAACCTTCGTAAGGGTTTGGTGCTTACGTCAGAGGTTGAGTCATGTTTGAAGATCATCAGTGTTATTATCAGATTGACTGGTGCCTCAGCTATGCTTGTTTTCTTATAAAAGTCAGTTAGTTTGGCGTATGTTTGACAATACAGTCGATCATCACCTGTTAAAAGTTCCTTTTTCACATGATTTAACAGTAAGCTTTGCACGGACTGGTTATTAACGCTAGTTGTTCCAAAAATTCACATAGCTTTTCGCTACCTCTTGAACATTTACTCCAGAGTAAACAAGTGAGGATTTTTTCCAGCAAAAGATTTACAAACTCAGGTCGAGAGAGACTGTACGGAATCAGTCAATCCAGAACGGGCAGGAGTATGGATTCTGCTATTTTTTTGCTAACCCTAACAAGATCCCCAAGAATTCCGAACAATCCTCTTGTTGTCCTAATGAGTATCTAGTGGACTTCAAAGACTCCAGGAAATCGGTTGGAGGAAAAGATGATACATTCGAAACTGCAGCTGCATGAACAGGTGTTTGAGTTTGGTGAATAAGTAGGAAACATTCTTGTTCTTGTTGATCATTCTTGAAATTCTTCGTCATGAACACTTGTGAAATGCTATTCGTGTAGCAAGTGTTTCCTAAGTTACCTAATCCATGTTTATTCTCAACTTTTTCAGGACAATTCCCTACTGATTCGTAAGGTAGAACATGTTTCATAGAATCTGTATAAGAACCATTTC
>WOGJ01243613.1:0-12221 GCA_015342185.1 Leptinotarsa juncta
ACCTATAATCTTTCTCAGTGTATATTGAATGAAATCGAATGTTGCCCTTTCCTGGGAGTCATACATTGGTATTATTGATGTTCTACAATACCGTCTGTCTTTCTTTCATATTTCACACGCCTTTCAGTACCTAACCATATTTTTATAGCACACAAAATATCACCTTATTATCATAGATTTCACACTCTTTTGTTTAAATTTATTTCCACTCATGTGATTACTTATTTTGTTCTATATAATTAGTAGCACTTGTTTCAGGTAGCTTCATTTTGAATATTTACTTTTGTTGTTTCATTTACCAAAAATATAATTGGTCCACATTATTGCAATTTAATTCAAATCATTAAAAAGTAGAAGTATAACTGTTCGCTGTTCATATACATGGAATATATTTGAAAAAATTATTGACGCAATAGAACGAAACACGATGATTTTTAGAATTTTTACCTATTTGACAGTGTTTGAGCGGCTTATAGGAGCATACTGAGCAACAGCTTTAATATAATTATGAAATACACAAAAATACATATCCTGCATTATATTCCTTGAAAAAGTTATACAATATTTTCACGACTGTTTGCAGGAATCGATTGTTTGAAGTTGGTTCTGAGGCTGATATATTTGAAATTCATTAAAGTCATCTATTTTTTCTTGGACTTTACCGCCCTATATTTAATATACTGAATAATATTCATCTATTCATGGAAAATTAAACAAAACGTTTGGTTTTTGAAGTGTGCCTAAATTCTTAATCCATTTGGGTGCGGTTGTCACTAATATATTGTGGCACTTTGCTCAACATCTTGTATATGATTTATTTCAATCCATTCATGAATGAAATAGTTATGTTAATTTAGAGTATTGTGACAAATATTTATTGAACAAAAATACTGTTCAGTTGATTTGTCTGAAACCTTCGTTAACTGCATTATTTACAACGTAGAAACTATTTTATTATAAATCGAAGATCCAAATACACGAGACCTTTTTTCTGTTAGGAAATCTGGGAGAAAGAAGAAACCGAAGGGCCATTCAGTTGTTTCCGGGGACATTTGAAATTTGGACCGAAGGTATAGTTCTTTGGAACCCATATTTCCAATAAAAAAAAGATGAAAACTTGTTTCGTTTCAACAGGAAACGAACTCAATTCAAGAATATTAAATGGAACCTTGAATTTTTGCTTGGACTTTCAGACCACTTGATAGAATATAAAATTCTGTTTCTAATTCAATATGGCGGCACTACAACGTCTCCAAAGAAATATTGTCGAACAACTTGTAGTAATAAACAAAAGATAATATTGGATCAGTTTTTAAATGAGAATTGATACTGCTCACTTGGTCACGCACTTAAGGAATATATTTTTCATCAAAACTGTTTGAAATTTTGCTTCAATACAATTCAAATTTAAAAAGATATAGAAAGTAAAGAAATTTTGCGAATATTTTTTTTCAAATCATTCGGGTATCATAAGACGACTATAATTCGGGTATGATTCGTTTAACTATATATCAACTTCCATCTGCGTATTTAGAGTTTTTTTCTCGCATCTCAATATCGCCGACGCCAGTCACAATGTATTACACGATTATGTCGCCTCGAAACCTCAAAAATGTTAGCGACCTCCAGCTAGACGTTAATTATAATTCTCGGCATATATAAAGCATTTAAAAAACAAAGCAAATATATCTGTGGCGTCTGTGTAGCGCCATAGGCGCCACAGTTGTTTTCGTGCAAGACAATACGCACTGAAAATGTTTATTTTTAAACTTCACATGCCGACGTGCACGATCAGAGTACAATATTCGAAATATCTAATTTGGCGCCTCTTAAATCTGAACTTCGTCCCTGCCCTCTTTCATTTGAGAAAAATAATGTGAGAGTATTTACTTTCCTTCCGACAATAACATTTTAGATAAATGTGCCAATATGTGATGGGAAATTATGCGTTTTTTACCGAATTCATTTAATGAAATGAAGTCAGTTTTTAATAAATATCTAATAATGTAAGGACAGAAATATGGAGTTCGCCGATTGAATAAATGAACTTTGGAAATCAAAATATAGTAGAACATTTGCTGCTAATACCAGTACTTCATAACGTATTCCATCAAAACATGCAGCATTATAAATTACAACTTCATGAAGTACATTATCATAAGAACACGTGAATGGCGAACGGCCAATTTAATAAAATGTCAAGTGACAGAACGGTAGCTCCCGAGAAAAATTCGAGATTTTCAACGTCACATGAAACACATCGAACCGGGTAGAAAAGCCAAATGACCACTCGAGTGGGAGTTGTACTTCGGGTGTCCGTTCTCTCGAGCTGTTAATATCCATCATTGTAGTATCTATTACATATGCTTGCTTGCTAATTTAATAATGGTTCTGATATCTAAACCAATTTGCTAATCTTTGGTGATCCGATCATCATCCTTCCTGTGTCATTCATAATGGTATTGAATGTCTCAAACTATTTAAGAAACTGTGCGGGAAAACGTGTACAAAAAAAACTCTCCGCTACCTCACCGTTGAGAACAGCCGACGGGAAAGACGCAGTATCTACGAGTTTGATTAGGAAACTTCTTCATGTCGTATATTCAATGATTTTGAGAATTACGCTAGTGAAAAACAATTATTTTGGATTTGAATGACTGCAAACTACACTCATTGGTATTGTCAAGAATAAAGCTTCAAAAGTCCTGATCTTTGGTAACCTAATATTGACTATTTATATGATTTTTCGTTCTACATATAAGTATAGCTGCCCGAACATCAGAATAGTAAAAAGTCAATTGGATGAATGAGTTATAGTTATATGATCACGCATATTCCGAGGACTCTATCAATAAAAGAGTCCTCCGCTTGACTGGAGACTCAGAAGTAAGCTAGAAGGAATTTTGGAGGTTTGTTTATTTTTTATAAACACTTTTAGCGAATTTGACAGATTCAGCTAGCAGGATTCCCATAGAGTAGTTAGATAAAAAGTCTACAAAAAGTTTGGAGAATGGTGTATGTTGGAATAAATCACTTGTTTAGGTAAACCTTCCAAAAGATATCTGAGACATTTTGGGAGTCTTGTTCCACATAATTCTTGAAACGAGGGTTCATATTTTTATATTGCTCTATAGTTATTAACTAAATAATAGAAGTTATTTAGACAGCTTACGTGACATGAAAATCTAACTTATTAGACACGCTATTAGGTTGATAAGTAGAACTTGAAACTCCTGATCTATTCAAGATTTCAACTAGTGAATTACTGAAGAGGTCATCATAAATTACAACATTATTTATAGATCTCAGATTTTGTTTTTTTGTAAATCAGTATTGAGATACTGAGATCTATTATCAAAATTATTGTGTATAGTATCAACTAACGCCATGTAGTTAATGAAATATGACAAGATCTCGCGAAAATTGAAGCAAACAACTCTCAATTTTTTTAAACATAATGCCTTGTCAATATGATCTATAATGTACTTATACACATCGCCGTTAATACTACTTTGGTTGACATACCTGGTATAAAAACGAAATATATTACATCATCAAGATCAAATCACAAAACCTAACGTGGTGTCATTGAATTTTAATCTAATGAACAGGAGAAAAAAAGTCATTTCTGTACGTAGAAAAACTACGAATAAAAGTTGAGGAAAAATTCGTTAAGTTAATAAATGGATGTGTGTGAAAGAAACCACGCCCTAGCAGACCAGCCTGAGGGTCTGAAGAGGCCAAGGGGGGCTACTTCGGGACTTCTTGTTGGTCACCTTGAGTGAGGCCCGCTAGAGAGAGCGGCCACTGCCACTTATGATGTCATGTACGCTCACCTACAAACTGTTAGGTAGCTGTGGAGATTTTATATTTTTATATTATTCAACAAAATTCAGATTATCGATTCCTTCAAACGTATTTAGTTTATATCGATTTACAATATCCTCGAGCGTTATCGAATGGAAAAATGTGGTTTATACAAGGCACATGAAGAATCAATTATAAATGGAACATCAACTATACCTCTATTTGTCTTGAAGAGTACTAAACCTTAAATAATGTCGAATTGATGCAATGATGTATTTCAATACACAGATACACATACTCAAACATAAAGAAAGCAGGTCTTCTTCTATATGGAGACCACGTATCATTATTGCCCATCCAGTTAAAAGAACGAAACATAAAGTTGCCTCATTAAATTTCAATCTATCGTGTGCAGTTTCCTGCATGACCATCTTTGCCTGTAGCGATGGCGGTCAATAAGCCAGAAACATTTGTCTGCGGTTTGGCATCTTCATCAGGAGATGAAAAAGCACTTTTCCAAAACAAAGTTCATTAAGATTCCATACATCACGTTGGACAATAAAAACGACCCTATTTAAGCCCTGACGAATGAACAAAAACTACAAGATTCTAAGAATATTTATGAAAACGTCAAGCAGTATAGAAGTAGTTACCCACCAAGTTGCAATTGTAGCACAGGACAACTTAATTGCTATGCATTAATTGTTGTCGTTTTTTAATGAAATTAATGAATTACTGCAGTCATGAATCTAAAGCGAAAGCAATTATTATTTCTGTTGCTCATGTTATCTAATCTACGGCTTCGAAATGCTGTACACATACCACAAGTTATTAAATTTATGGTATAACTCGGAGTATGAGATTGTGACGAAGTCTCGTTAAAATTCTGAAGTAGTATGTTCGATGGCAGAAAAATTGTACATACCTCCATTGGTAGTGAGCGAGCCAGGAAAGGAATCTCGACATACCAGAGGGACTTCGCTTGGGGCTCGATCTGAAAAAAAATCACCATCATCATCATCTGAATTATTCACTACAGGCATTCGATTTTTGATAATGTATGGGTTGAATAGAGAAGCAGGCATGAATAGATTGAGTTCATTTATACGTTTACTATAAGTCTATCTAGAAATGTCTGAGAGTGAAAGGATTTCAAGAATGCAAACATGCCGGTACATCAAAGAAAGCAACATAATCGACTCAAGCAAGTGGAACTGCAATTCATCCACAAAGTCACTGAGATATTTCTACCCGCTATGTCCCTTGATGACGCCGCTAAAGAGTCATTAAAATAGTGACTTGCGACAAACAACGTCAAAATAGGCGGCCGACCCTTTTTCTCATATTATGTTAAAGATAGTATTAATACGCGTCGGACTGGGCGTATTAATATAAATTTTCCAGTGATATAATATTCTGTATGATGCGGAGATAATTGAAATATTGTGAAAACTAATTTTGTTCAAATATTTTGTTTTGAGAAGGACAATTAATATTTGAAATAGTTTTTTACATAGGAATGTTACCTTCTACAGATCTGTAAAATAATCAGAACAATAAATTTAAAAATAAATACAAATGTAGAAAGGGCAAAAAACTACAGCATTCGATGAATTAACTTTTTGAAAAAAAATATCTAACATGTCAGTAACTTGAATTTATGAAATTTTGCATATAAAAATACATGAAGACTATCCATTTTTTTATCCAACCTATTAAATTCAAAACATAATTTGTAGTTATGATTCTTCTTTTGATGTAAATCAATTTGATATTATTACTATTGCTACTGATAATATCAAACTGATCGTAGGTTTGATAATGAAGATGGATACAGTCATCGAAACGTCACCAGATAAGAATCCAAATAGAATATGTTTCCGCAGTTAGAGATTTGAGCATCTGGATTTCGGGTTGAATCGCGCTCAAAGTTTTGCATTTGACTTTGACTTTGAAGCCATTTTCAAGAAGTAGAAAAGTATGACTGTACTGATAGACATACTTTAGAGTTTTAATGTTCTGGTTTTAGCAAATCTTCCAGGCGGTATGACCCTCATTGACCCATGTTTTAACCAAATGAAAAATAGTTTTACCGAGTGGCTCTCTTTATTTCTCTTAAACAGTTTCCTCTCCATTCTACAATCTCTGATTTTTCTATTAACATGCTCTTTCTATCTTGTTTTCCAAAATTGAAGTTCAGCTCTTGTAATATCTTCCATAATCTACTTAGTTCTTCTTATATCAGGAAAAAATTATATTCACGAATAATTGACCAAACTTCCATTTAGTGTAGGTATTCCGTTTTTTATGTAAAAAGAGTGTACTGTTCTAAAAGAATTATTGACTTCTTCGTCGACAACCAAACACTGCCTATGGATACTTTCGGATCCAAAAAGCCGTTGTTTTCCTTGAGTTCCCTAAAAATTCTAACAATTGTCGATCTATTAACAACGGTCATACTCGCGCATTTTTGCACTACTACCTCCTTACTTATTTTGGGATGATATTGTATTTTCAAAGAATTATAAACATTCATAACAATTGTTTTTTCACTTATATTTAATGCTGACAGTTTAGGATGCTTCACGGTTCCCGAACAACTAGCTTCCATGTTGTATAACTTTTTATTCAACGCACTCTCCAAGTAAACTGAAGAATATCACTAAGACTGAGACTAACCCCTCTACCATTACCTTTAAACTCCAAATAGAAAATAATGTAATATTTTCTTCCTATGGAAAAAGCCAAGTCGGCCCTATTGATGGGTGCAGTGTGTCTATTGGCATATCTATTTATACCGCCTAAATACTTATTTGTTGGAGAATGTCTTGGTTACTACTGGACATATTTTCACATTTGTTGCAGTTGATTTGTTATTTTGTTTGTTATGAATGAGATTTTTAAAGAATAAATTGTATATATTCATTTATTCAATTCTTTGAGAGTAAATTATTAGAACGCGGTACGCCTATGGCTATAGCGACCTAACGGCTTTGCACGGGTGGCAGAAAAGTTTCACATCAGTTCGTAACTAATGATAATAACCGTTGATACAATTCACCAGAAAATGTGTTTATATCTACCGATTTTAGTTTTGAAATGGATAAGTACCTATATCTACCTAAACACAACACAAAACAATAATGTGACCTTAACCTTCAAAGTGCTTCACTACGTGAAACAAAACTGAAAAAATTTGCAACCTTTCTTCATTACGCGTACCGTTTCGGCACGTTTGGCAGCTTGAAGTCATTTCATCGCGCGATAGTTTTAATTTTGTGATTCTTACTTGAATTTTCTGGTAATTTTCCAATTACCATTTGACCATTATTTCAAACATTAAAATGGGTATAGTGAGTTATCCTTAATAGCCACATAACCAATCATGTTTATGTTGACCGTTACACGTACCGAAAAAAACATATGTAAAATTTGAAAGAGCGACATTATGGAAACTATATAGGTACTCATAAGGAATAAAGTGGATTAAAATTTTAAAATCACGTCATTGCGATCTCATTTTTCGAAAATATAACTACATAGATTCCTGGTTGAGATGAACGTCACAGTACCGCACGAATTATTTCATGGCAGTTTAACAATAATAAAGTAATATCGTAAATAGACAACGTTGATGATGGCAATCGATCAAACTATAATGTAGGAATGTTGAAAACAATTACCAATTATAAACACAATAATAAAGTCGAAAGGCATGATTTACCAAGGCGATGAATCGATAAGCAATAGAAATTAACATTATTACATACTACGTATAAGAACAATCCATACTGGACATTTCTACATCAACTTTGGTTGAAATTTTTATTTTTTTTTCAAATAAAACAGAACTGAAAGTATATACTTCTTTGTAAGGTGAGTTATTACTACAGGATAAAAGTTATCACTTCTTTTGGCTTTTCACTACTTATATTGTTCCAATATCATATAATATTTAAATGGAGTTTCTATAATCTATAATCTCATAATAAAGTATTTTTCAATAGGTCGGAGTTGATTTTTATTCAGATATGTGGCAGTCGTTATAGTACAGGTTGTTTCTAATATCTAATGTTGCACATTCGGTTTGAGATAGTCATGGAATATAAATAATATAGAGGTCAGATGTGAAACCTTTCAGGGAATATTGAATTGGAAATTGATGAATTGGTTGCTGTTTAACTGATGTTGGTTTTATTTAAGTAACTGTTTATTTATTAACAAATGAGAATATATTTTAAATGTTCCAAGTGGAAAAACTAAATGTTGTGGATTGAACCATGGCTGTTGTGTACATCTGACAAAAAGGTATGCACATTATTTAAATCTCATAATTAAACTCAATTTCTATCGAAAAATATAATTCAAAGATTGACTTGACATATTGAAAGACCGTATTGACATCATAATAACAAAAAACATACCCATTCCTTAACCTAAATCTTCTGGAGTATACCCCTGCTATATAATACTGAATCCGCAAACATGTTAATGAATCACATTGATATATTGAAATACTTGCACTCCGGCAATTGAAAATAAGTTGTTACACACTGAGTTCAAGTTTTAATTGGCAAATAAATAAAACAGCTTTACGGCAAAAGAGCCGAGAGCTGAAAGCCATCGAGCGTAGATGAGAAAGCAACAAGTGTTCGCGAAGTTTTGTAACGTATGTGTATATTCTGGAGCAGGTTCGAAAGCTCGAATGATAAATCTGGATTGAAAGAGGATGTGACCGACCATTCATATTCACGTTAGTGTGACAAGGATGTTTTATGTTCTTGGGCCATATTATTCTTTCGTATCGAGATGATGAAAAGTATGCTACAAAGCAACGCAATTTCTTCGCACTGTAGTTTTTGTGCTGGCATTATAAAATATTCGCCAATGATCGTAGAAAATATTTTTTTCGTCATTGTATTCTCGTATATGTCAACTCGTAGATAAATTGAGAAATACTAAAAAAAAACCAATATTTATTTATTCATCACTCAAACAGGCCTACGAGGCCTTATAACGTGAATTAAAAAATGTTTAATATAAATTAAAATTGATACATTTGTATGGCGTACAGTATAATATCTAATACATGCTCAATTGAAGTTTCTTATGTACTGTGTAACGAATTTTTTGAAAGCGCTCAATAAAAGTGTACAATCTATATCCATCAATAAGTTGAATGTATATTGGCTAGTCGCAATATGACTATTAGCGATGACCTAACAGTAGTACAAACTGGGGGTATATTGAACATAAGAGAATTTCTCATTCTTCTTGCAGGCACTTCAAATCTTATCCGTGTAAGAAGGTCAGGAGAGTTGACTTCATGATTCAGTATTTTGAATAAAAATATTAATATATTTTGGTTTTTTCCATTGTCCAGAGACAATATTCTGAATTCATTTCTCAATGTGTTGTTCTAACTATTCTGTAGTCAAGATATTTACAATATTTTTTGTAGTACAAAAATCTCTTTTTTTTTTAAATTTTTTCTACTTCGAAAAGTGTAGTTTGATATTCTCCTAACCAAATATCTGATCCGGATTCAAGTTTCTATCTGACAAGTGTGTAGTACAAAATCTTTATAGCTTCTTTAATGGAAAAATAGGATGTTTGTCTTACTATGAAGCCTAACATATGGTTTTCTGATTTAACTATATATTTTACATTATTTGAAAAGAATAGTATATCATCAAATGTTATACCCAGGTCTCTCATTTCCATAACGCTTTTTAGCCCCTCTCCTTGCATCATGTAATCAAACGTTATCAGATCTCTTAACCTTGTTATTCTCATAACACAGATTGAAGAATAGTTTATTTTTACAACTACACTCGCAAACATGCAAGCCCTTCTGCAACATAACACTGTCTTTGACAGTTTCAATTTTTTTTTTAAATTTTGAGAACATCTGCAAATAATAAACAGCTTGAGTACTTAAGAACTGAGGGCAAGTCATTGATAAACATAACAAAGAGTAAGGGTCCTAAATTGGAACCTTGTGGTACTCCAGAATTAGTTTTATATTCCCCCGAGGTATATCCATTATGCTTGATCACGAAAAATCTATTTTCAAAAAAACTTCCAAACATTTTGAGTGTGCTCTCAGAGAGTCCAAACTCATTCAACTTTGTTAATAGTACATCGTGATCAACTTTGTCACAAGCCTTTTTAAAATCACTAAATATTACATCGAGTTGTGACTTAATCTCAAGTGTTTCACACCCTGTACAAACAAAGCTAAATATATTTGTACCACCAGATTTTTTGGAAACAAAGCCATGAGGCGTGAAATTTTCAATGTCCATCTTGTCACCTTATTCGAAAATGGTAAGAACTACAGCTGTTTACCATAGCAGTAATCCCAATACAAAAAAGGAGTAATCGAATGAAATACGGTTTTATGAAAGATCAAATAAATTGAAAACTACCAAAACCAGGAATGTATTTAATAAGTGTAAGTGGATCTGATTGATTTAGTTATCTTAAATCAGATCGTCAATAACCTTGACGATATAATTCCAGTAAAAAATCAATTGTTAGCTTAGTACATTAAGTAATAATTTTAATGATCTGCTCACTTGAAGCTAATAAAGTAATATACCGTTGATTTGCAAGCATACATTATAATCATTTCTAATACTGAAAGATTTATTGACATTTTACAGATGTACCTACATATGTTGAATTGTCTAATTATGAGTATTCAGACTTATCTACTACAAGAAAATCAACAAAACTCAGAAAAACCGATATTATGGCGGTTGAAACCTTTCTACTACATTATAATTGAATTTATAACTATATAATTCAAAATAACAGAGTGTTTTATAACGGCTTTTCAGCTCTCTATGACTCTTTTTTTTCACGGATTTTCAGCTTTCTCCGAATATTTTTTATCAGTGGCCACTGATGAATTTCTCTTGAATTCCTCTACCATCAGTATTGGTGTTCTCTTAACAATTTTCTACTTCATCTACTATAAGAAAAAAAAATTTTCATTCGCTGACAGTCACAAACTTCTAAAATAGAAAATGTCTCAATGAAGATTTTGGAGGAATTTTTATCGTGGACTCGCAATAACAAAGTAATGTTGAGATATCTCAGGCTTCAGTTTTCTCTAAGGAGGAGAATTTGGTAGCACACAATTTCACTGGTTGCAGGTGAACCATCCAGTCTTCGATATTTTTAAAGATTTATATCATTGAAAAAATAATTGTTTTGAACACGTTTTCTTCAAAACTAAATTGTGTTCATCAGAAGGCACAATGGGATATTTATAACAAAAAAAAATTATTCTGGAGAAAAAATGATTTAGTCAATTGATTCAGCAAAAATATGTTAGAACTCTAGCTGCTGACATTGAGTCTTTCAATAGTTTGAAATCCCGTTATTGACATAAATATTTTATAATGAGAAATGACACAGAAAAATTGAAAGTTCAAAATTATCATGCTTAATTTACTCACGATATATTTGAGTGATTGTTAAAATAAATGTATTGTAATTTAACATTTTCATTGAAATTGCTTCAAAATCACCATCAGCGAGGAATTATACCAAGAGGTTTTGGATGTTTTGGAATCTCTTGTTCTCTTTTATTTTTCTTTCAATTCTTGTTTTCTCATTTTCCTTTTTTATATTTTTATCCCTTCAAGCAAAGGTAGTAACTACCTATACACTGAATATGTTTCCTCTTTAGTTTGTTTTTTGTTGAAGTATTAGGTCCTGGCCAATAAGGGCCTATCTGATTTATGTGAAATATTTTTCAAAGAGGTGGACGAATCCAGGAACTGTTCTTCAAGAACGCTTTCTTCAACAATATTTTTGGTATTGTCTTGGGCGGTATTGTCTTTGACCATTGACAGAGAAACATCAATTTTATTCTAAGTACTAGTAGTCTTCCAAAAATTGAATGAAGTTGTATATCTGATCATGCCAAATACTTTCTGGCCAACAAGTTTCAAATATCGTTGTTTTCTTGGGTGTTCTGGGTTCTTATCATTTCAAAAACATATCTGATGCAGGATCTCCACTCGTAAGAGGTTTAACACGTTAAAAAATAATTGATTTAAATTAAAGTCCATTCTAATTTGTAATATTTGAGCAACGCAATCGTACCAACTCGAATTTTAACCTCAATTTTGTCAATTGCACACAAAATTATCAAACAGCTCTGACAAAAAATACATCTTTTCCCTGGAAAAAAGTTAATTTGTACGGAAAAAAGTATCGAGCAAGGTGAAAAAATATGTAATGGTACAAAAAAAAAGTTGGAATAAGACCTTCTTTTGATCATTGGAGGCCAATATTTCGAAATGAAGGGAAAGCGCCGTGTTTTGACTTCAGAATCGTGTCCTGCTCATCATTTCAGGTAAATACAAATACATTTTTTTTGAAATATTTTACTGGCA
>WOGJ01243688.1:9994-21747 GCA_015342185.1 Leptinotarsa juncta
AAATATAGAAAACCAATCACATCACATAACTTATATACAGTTTTGAAGCAGTTTTTTTTTAATTCGAAATTTTTCAAGTGTTTGGGAGCTCATTGTGAAACATTTGATACCTTCATATTTTATCGACCTTTGATTTCATTTTTATTACAGCTAAAACTGGAACATCTGTTGTAAAATAAATCAAAAAACAAGTACTTTTCCCAATCACCAAAAATACAATACTCTTCTTGACACACGTTTCACCAACCAAGTTGGCATCTTCAGAGGGGTATTTCTGGTGATTGGAAAAATTGCTTGTTTTAGGATCCATTTATATTACTTTCAGCTTTCCTGAATATCTTGTTAGGTGGTTAGTATTAATTTAGTGTTCCAGCTTATTTTTGACCAAAAAATGAAGGTAGATCGTTTTTTAGTTCAAACAATTGATTAGATTGAAGTTTTTAAATTGATTTCAATAATGAATTTGATTCCATTCTCCATGTTTATATTAGACATTGATTGTTTGAATAGACTAACGAAAAGTAAATCAATTCAAGATATGTCAATAGCACAAAATGTCTTATTTTGAATTAAATTCCAATAATGGGTGTTATTTTCCTACATACAGTTTCAGTTTTTACTGAATGTCTACCAACTCAGGATATATGTAACAATACTGAACAAAATTTTGATAAAATATGAATATATATGCCAACTTACATTAGTAAAAATATTTTTTCAAGTACTGGAAATGCGTACAATGAAAAATAAAGTAAACCAATAATATATAAAATTACCCCAAAGAATTTTTACCAATCTGAAAACCACTACTCAAGCATATACAACAAAAAAGACAATGACAGACATGCGATTTCTTTGGAATTTTACTGTTCTCCACCAAAGAGAAAATATAAATTATTTTGTTAAAAAAAAAAAAGTGAAAAATGTATGTTTTGAACAACATAAATGGTAAAAAACTTCCAGAGTAGAGAAAAAAGTCACCAAATATCGAAGAAATTTTTCGTACACAAATATTTCTTTCAAGCACAAAACAAAATACTAAAGTACTGATTAACCCAGACATCACATTTTCTTCCTCAGTTTACATAACAAATATGTAAAAAGGAAATTAAACCAGATATTATTATTCATGACAAATTCTACACAATGGAATAAATAAAAATGTTCTATATAGAATTCCACTTTCAATTTTGGCGATATTAGGTAAGCTTGAATGGATCAAAACACTTTCTAAGAAATAGCCAACTTCCCCATACTATGGAGAAATGGGAAATTCTTCACACATTTGTTGCAATACTTATTTTCAACTGCCCATTAGTATCATATTTATTGTATGATTGATGATCTACTCAAATTATTACTTTTCGATTATTCGATACTGTCTGAACAGTATCCGTACCATCATAATGACAAATCAAAAATATCTGAAATGACACGACAGAAATTATTCATACAACTTCATAATTTATTAGTGTGATTCCTAACGTTAAAAGATAAGACCTCGTTAGTCCTTAGCTCGTACAAGTTTCTCAACTTCTGAGAGTTGTCGTTCGTATGGGGGCGACAGATGATTAACGGAAAAACAGATATTAAACAGATTTTTTTTTATATTACATGATCAAAGGTACATTTCAATAAACTGACCCAAAGCTTTTAGGTATAATGATTGATATATCACTATCATGGTCTGGAATTTAAAAAAACTCTCCAAATCCTACTTTGTAATTTTGCATATGAACTTCACGAGACTTTTCTGATGCAAGTTTATTATACATTAGTATATTCTGAATTATATTTTCACATCATGATATGGAGAAATGCTACCCAAATAAATAAGATATCAATTACACAAAAAAGAACTGTTAGATTGATGTTCAAAATGAAGCAACATGATTCTTGCAGCAAAATTTTCAAGAGTAAAAATTATTTAATCGTTTACTGTATCTACACATATAAATGTTGCTTACATGTTGCAAAACAGGTAAAAAAAAATCAACTACCACCGCACAACAAATGCTACTATCGCCAACTTATGTTGAGATAAAAATATATAATAGGCTTCCCGAACAAATTAACAACTATAATACTTTCAAATTCAATAAATCACTGAAATATTTGTTATTGGTTAAAGCTTATTATATATTATAAAAATATTTCAATGTTTGAGAGTTGATGTGGATATTTCTATGTAAATATTATTTTTTAAATTTTATTTTACAGCTTTATTTATATATTGGCAGCAGAAATAATTATAAAATTCCAAAGTCTCTAATTCAACAGGCTATCAAACTCAACTATCTATTTGAAATTAGATTAGTAAACTTTTATTTATCGTTTACCTACAACTGATTGAATTTTAGTAGTGAGACATTTTTTTAGTAGGAGGAATTTTTTTAATTGCCTGAAATATGAGTTTGAAGAACAATCTTTATTTATTTAATGTCAACTGGACTATGAAATGAGAGCAAATAAATTGCAAATACGAAAAAATAAAATCTTAAATTTCCAAGTGTTAATAAAAGTATGAAAACCAAATAAACGGCAAATTCTACTTACCCTTCATCACCAACTAAAAAGTGAACGTTATTCCTACTGCTCACTTTCAACTCACTGGGTTTCACTTCTTCATCCTGCTTACTAGTCTCACTACTCGAAGAGTCTCCGTCTTTGCTATGCATCATCCCAGTGTCAGCGTATCCTGCACATATATAGCGCCAACTTACACCATGTTAGTATACTGGCATGCAAGATGTCAGTTTATATTCACATTCAATGAAAATAATGTTTCACAGATATTCTTTCTACATTCAATAAGTAGCTTTGTTAGTTCCAAATTAACAATATTTATCTATTTCAAAGACATATAACAGATAGTGGTGTCACAAAAAACAATAATTTATATGCTTAAGCAAAATTTTATTTCTTCCAAAGCCCAAAAGAAAGTAATGTTTACAATGACATGAAAACTTGTTGCTTGTTTTGTTTTTTGATGAAAACTTGAATCATAATAAAATATTTTGAGTTTGCCATAAAATAGATCATTCTCTGTAGATAAATATTTCCATTGGTAGTTTTTGAAAGGAATACGTTTTTGGTATAACTTCAAATATAAAAAACTGAAATGAAATCTATGTCGAAAGGAAAACATATATTGTTGAAATTCACTGTGAGGGTTACTATTTAAATTGAAAATATCAAATGATTTTATTCAGCAACAAGACCCCATAATGCCACATCTTTTGGACACATATGGGATTTGTTGAAACGGGAAGATCAACTCCAGAGATGTTTAAAAACCTTAGTAACATTTTTACTTTCAAAGGTTTACGCTATAAAATAGCATCCTCAAGGAGGATATTTCGAAATTGTTATTAGACCCAAGTTTACTAATAATTTTGCACCTTTCATTCAATTACTTCAATGACACCCTGTAAACTTTATTAGCAATAGTTTGATAACAGCTCAGTGTAAGCTAACATAATTGATTCAATCAGTTTATTATATTGAATTATGAATAATAATAATAGTGTTATAGTATGTAACACATTGGCGACATTATTATTGAATTTACACTACAAAAGATTAAAAAACCAAATTCTGATACATTTGCCTCATTTTCTTACTCTGTATTGTTAAAGTAACTTGCAAGTAATCAGCTGAGAGTAGAAATTCTGTGCACAAGTTTAATACATGTTACAGTAGAGCTTGAATTTTAACAGGAATACTAGTGAATTCACAAGGTGCGATACAAATTCTCATGATATAACAAAAATATTTTTCAGTGTATTTCAGTAATATTTATACTCTCTCAAAATGGATGATATACATAATGCAGGATTCGTTCAAACAGAAAAGTAAAGGAGATAAATATTCAGAAGATATATGGTTTGAATAACTTATTTTCTAAAATCATATGTGGTAATATTTTTGTAAGTAATCCATGCAAAATCAAATGCCACATGCTGGAATGAAGCAAAAATCTAATCTCATCTAAAAATCTAATTTCATAATATGCAGGTAAGTACTCATAATAACACGCAGTACATGCAAACTGGTGGTAAAAACTTTAATTAATCTCAAGTGCGTTTTTTTCGCCAATAACTGGGAGATAGTTTCACATTAGTTTCACATACTATGTCATGTTAGAACCACAATCGCTCATTAGGTAAAGCATGTTGTTGTGTTTAAATGAAAGTGTGAAGTGTACGAGAAGTATATGTGTATGTATAAAGGAAAAAAATATGACATAAAGTACAATTTGAAATATTCTCAATTGTCAATTACTTATCACTTCAGTTAAAATATGATTTGGTTTTCGTGTAACTAGTTCAATTCTTTTTTATTAAAATTATATGACATCTTTCATTATTTTTTGCTCCTGAAGAATAAAATACTACTCAATTTGTTGGCGGTTTCATAATAAGTGTAAGAATTTTGTATATTCCCTGGAAACCCAATGCTTCCCCACTATACAGGGTAGGCTGTTGAAAAAAATAAATAAAAAACAAGTCAAGTATGTTAGAAAGGGGGACAAGTTTTGACCCAAAAGCCATTGCGAAACCCTCAACCCTCTATAAACGGGGGTTTCATCCCCTAAAATTTAAAAAATGGAACTGGGGGTTAAGTGATAACTTAACGAAAAAGGTTTTCGATCCCCCATCTTTTGTTACTTTGCTTCCGAAAATCGGCATACTCAAAAAACATCATATTGATTAAGTAAATACTGAGAATGTTGTCCGCCAACCTCCAAATGATAGTAAAAGTATCTTTAGACCACTGTTGTACATTCTGAAGCACTTACAGGTGTCACTTTGTAATATACATTAAAAATTCGTCATCACAGGTCTTGTAATGAGTTAGGTGGAATGTGACACACTTGGATTTTTGTGTCACCAGAAAAAAATCTAAAAGACTTAATTGGGTGACCGAGAGGCAATGAATGCAACATCATTCTCTGATATTAGGTTTATAGCATTTTAGATGCAGTAAATTCCTATACATATTACCTGTTGAATTTCCTGGAAGAAAAAATAATCTGTAAGGAAATTTACATTTGATTTTTAATGGCCCAGTAACAATAATTGTGGCGATTAATTACATCGTTTAAAATACAAATTGTTTTAAAAAAGTTAATGTTTAAAATTTAGATAGATTTTTTATTTGAAGTAGTTTTTTTCTGAAAATGTATTGTTGACATTCCAAAGCTGGATCCAAAGCTGAGTGGATCAATTTTCAAAAACGAAGGAGCAATGGTTAGGAAACCAAAAGTTCTCGTCAATGAGGTATCACCCCACCCCATCCCATTAAAAAAAATTGAGGCACAACATCTCCGCTTACAGGAATGTAGATTTTGTAACGGTTTTTAGGCCAGAACATGTAACTCTTACAAACATTTTAGATTTTTCAGAAAGGTTATTTCACTGGTAGTTCTGACTTGCGGTACATTTTCAATAGTCTACTCTGTAAGGTCCAACCCTAAAAAAATATGTCCTACTTTGAAGCATCCCAATTTCATGATAACATCTTACCTGTGGAATGTTTCATAGAAGATAAAAATACCTAGGGAAACTTAGGTTCAAAATGAATTACAATATCTATTTGACCCATATATTTATACATTCATTAACTATAACAATGTTCGAATATATAAACTAAAAACTATAAGTTATCTTGTATATTTTAAGCAGAAACTATCTACATTAAGTACTTTTAACAAAGTAATAAGTATCATCCAATAGAAAAATTACTTTACAGATAAATAGAATAGGATTTGTTGAAAAAATATATTTTTTTGCATTAAATTTGAAACCTAAAAAACCTTCAACCACTTTCTAATAAAAACAAACACAAGCACGAGATTCAGAATAGAGAGAAGAAAATTATTATGTAGCATGAGATTCGTTATAGGGATACACACTGCACAAATGATCACCTTACTTCCACAGCAGGTGAAAAATAAATAAAATTATATTGAAAAAACTATCCTGTAAATGTTTTAGATATCAATATACTTCCACATTTTTAAATAACAAAAAAAGATGTAATAACAAGAGAATAAAAAAATAAACTGACATGATGAGAATAGCATTTTTGCATACATATTTTTACATAAATATTACAAATGTAGCTGCATTTTTAAAACCAGTGTACCAGAGTTATCTTTTCTATTCAAAATATGACTCAACAAGTCGTTATTCCGACAACTGATGTAACGTAACGTCCAATTTCGTTTCAAAACCAACCTCACGCTAGTTTTGAATCATCATGAATACGTCATCGTTTCAACTCCATAATGAATGTATTTGAATCACAGACGACTACGTTTTGATTACATCAACGCCAGATAACTCTTCAAGACTATTGCGCTTTTGTTTCAGAAAATCTGGTAAACCAGACATAGTTGTTTTGAAGTAAGATGAATCGATTATCAAATGATTTATGTCGTTGATAATTTTTCTGCGAACGGAGTAAGTAGAATAATTGTGATATGCCTCAAAATTTGTGTTTGACTTTACTTTTAAATTTAAGAGGCTAGAAAGATAATTAACTGATACTGAGTGGCTATAATTTTTGCGTTCATCATAATTTGACCAATTCAAAATTAATTGACTATTATTCTGTGAAATGAAAAATATTGAAGGACTGCAAACACAATACTATGTGATTTACATGAAAATTTTACACATATGAGTAACTAAATCAGTATATAGGCATCTTAGAATCCATCAACAAATTCAAATTTGTTGGCATGATAGAAGATTATTTCAGATTTAACAACTATGAGCAACTGATTAGTAATTATTGTCAACTATCTGACATTTGCCCTATTATATCTTGCCATGTAAGAACACTGAAGGCAATATTTGAAACTATTTCCTTCATTATCACCCAATGAGAAAATCAATACCCAACTGTATACCACCATTCATTTGAATGTTTAAAAACAATGGTTAAAAGGGCGTACTGAAGTATACACATACATGCAAGCCAATAAAGAAATATTGAACTCCACAAAATCCACTGGTTTATCAGAAGATTTGGATTTCAATTCACATACAGAGTGGTCATATTCATCAGTTCCACTAATGCTTTCTTGGAAATGATGAAAGATATAGAGTTTAATGTAAAAGAAGTTACTATTTCACAAAAATTGATATGTATTGAATTTCACCTTCTTCATTCAATAATTTCTACATCAACGATAACTTTTAACTCAATTCATTTTCTTCACCCTTAAATAATTTTTTTCTAATGCTGTTTCTATCTTCGAGATCATCATCAGGATTCTGCAAGATAAATACTTGGAATGTGGTAAGGACTGGTACTGAGGTACCTATACTTCGGATGCTTTCATTCCAACTTAAAATATAGCATTATGCATTGGGGGAATTTACCCCTTGCTTCTAGAGTTTTTGTCTTACAAAAAAGAGCTCTCCTATTTTGGCAAATTTAAAATCAACTGATTCGTGTCGAGTAGCATTTGCAAACTTCCGAGTTTTAACAATGACATCAGTCGACATCTATAAAGTTTGCTGTATTGTTTTCAAAAATAGGAAGTTTTTTGAATCAGAGAAAATTAATCAAATCCAAGAAACTCGTAACAAACAGATATTAGGTGCATTTAGAAACTTGCGTTTCTAACAACTTAACCATGCCAAGCAGTCCCCTACGGCTTCTGAGGAATGATTGATTCTCTACAAGCCCCCTACGACTCTAAAGATTGTTTCTTCACAGCCCCATACGACTGTGAGGAATTTATCTTGTAGACGGGAGCACCCGTGGGGTGCAATAAAAACATTGGAAAACAGATATTAGTTACTCTAAAGCATTCAACAAGTCTCTACCAGAAAGGTATTTATTACAGTACATGTAAACTTTTCAAGAAGCTACCTAATTTGATTAAATAATGCAAAAAATCCCTTACTTTTCGAAAATGTACTACAGTGTTGAGGAATTTCTAACTGACTTATAACACTTGATCTGTTTATTTCGGCAGGTACATTTCTGTATATAACATGTAATTCCTACTTCTCTGCTCACACATGACACGTTTGTTTTTATCAACTTTTTATTTTATTCACTGTATAACTCTCTTAATGTGAATTGTGAATATTGTTTATGATTTTGTTACATTAATTTTTAGATAATCGACAATTCCGATAACCATTCATCTGTTTTATGACGTAAAAATTGTATAGATGCTTTTCTGGCATGATACATATAAATAAATAAAATAAAGGTAATCTTTATGAAAACTAGAATTAGAACTGGTATAAAATGAAAGCAACATCATTTATACAGCTGTTCCAGACAGTTCCTGTAGACCACAGCCAAAACTCCTGAATTCCAAAATTCATGAATATTTACTTTATTATTTATATTATAAAAATCCAACTAGTTGATTACCTGTTTGAAAATACATTACACTTACTACAAGTTATTGTTAACTTGGCAAGGTTGTATTTGATCATTCCTCATTCAAATATATTTTTATTCTAATTTTTTAGAAACAATTCAAATTACTTTCTATTCATACAAGAGAGAAATTAGACTATGTCATATTGTTGTGCCGTAATTCATTCTGGAGAGTACTTTTGTTTCATTGATGACAACTCTATTTAGTTTTCTTCATAAAATCAGTCATGAATGACTCAATTGAAAGAAACACGATATGAAGAATGTAGGTACTGAAAGGCCGGCTCAAAAACCCAACATTCTATGCGAGAAAAATTGAAAATAGTAAATTTTTCTCAATTGAATCCGTATCTTTTATACTTTCCAAGTAGCATTTGTAGGATAATGAAACATGGGCCACCCCATATATCAAGATCAACTATGTGAACTTTCATTACCATTACACAAATAACACCAAATAAAAAGGAAGAAGCAAGGTAAAACTGAAGACTACTGAAAGGGTTGATATTACATACAAATCAGACTACTATATTGTAAGAAAACTTTTCAACTAGAAATAGTAGGTCAATCAGAGTTGGAATCATCATGTTCAACTGGCTTACCTTGGAAGGCACTATAGACAGATCCAGTGTCATCATCCAAATCGTCCGTGCTACTCATGCGTCCTTAAAAGGAAAAATATCATGTGAGAATTATTTTGCTTTGAGATTTAATGCTAGTATAACATATATTGGGGTTTCTGATGAAATGACATGCTAATTTTTTCAACATTTACAAGAGTATTTATAAAGTTATCGTTCGGGGCGACAGCTGATTAACAGAAAAACATATTTTAAATGGATTAAACAGTATTTATAAAGCAAAGAAACAAATCTATTTTGTATAAAATATGAATTATGCATTAAAGAAGGGTATATTTTTAGGAGAGATCGGTTTTTTGGTAAAAAAGCTTTGATCACTCTATTTCTCCATCGCTGAGAAAAATGTGAAAAATTTACAAAAAAAGGGAGAAAAAATAACTGGAATAAAACCTCTTCATAAAGGTCCATAGTGCATATACAGAAGGGTCTTTCAGAGAAATTGGGAAAAAAATATCTTTTGAAACTATGTCATGGTGTCAAGATTTGTTACTTCTGGTGACACGAAGTCCTAATGTTATGAAAGAAATGAGTGATCTTGTAATGTTGTCCAAAAAAGTGTTCCATGTTAGTGGCATGGGTTTCCAACATTTAATCTAATCTTCGAAACACCTTACATTTTTTAAATACATTGTTGAATATTTATGTTGCTAACTAATCATTTTGAAAATCAAATCTGAGTGTTTCAATTTGTATTTTGCCAAATGAATAAAGGTGCAAAGTTTGAGCTTGTATAACATTTATATGTCATATATTTGTTTTTTCTAAATTAATAGTTAGTTCCTCGTTTTTTATAGTCTATTTTTTAAAAGACATTTTTCAACTTTATTCTGCAGTATTTTCAGTTGTTTGAGTAGGGCATGTAATGCTGCTCCCAAAACTGATATCAAATACTGCACTTTCACATGAACAAAAGAGAAGTGAACGATTTTCAAATATTTTAGTGAAGACAAATTTCTTATTTTGAAAAGTATTCCAATTATGGAAGACTTTCTTTTACATAAAATTTTGATATGTTTCCACGATACATTTTTATCTATAAAAAGCCCTGCAAACTTGACAAATTGTTCTAAACCGAATTGATTTGTCGAACAAAAAGAAACAAATATAATAATGTTACTCAATAAAGCAGGTAATTATTCCATTGTAAAATATAGTCTTTTTGAAAAATACAGGTTTAGGATTCTTTGTTAATAAATTATTGAGCTGTCTTGGTTAATGATTAGGTATATTTCTATGTCCTGTAAACTTCATATTGGAATGTTTTTTATTCTTTATGGTGGTCTGCAAAAAGGTACAACGAGAGCAGTTGATCTTTGGACACAGGTAGACAAGTACTAGGTATAAGAAAATATTGTATCATAATTTGCAAAGTGATTTTTTTAGTAAAAATGATAAAAAAATAAAACTGTTCTTTTATTGAGCATCAATTATTTTCATATTTGATTATTAGAAAACGAAGAAAAAAAATGTTGCTCAAAGAAAATGGGACTCACTGCACTGCATAGTTATACAAGTTTACCACTCACCTCTTAACCCAAATCCACGACCATTGATGTTTCTGTAAAGGGCATTCTCCAAATAATTAAAACCATTATTATTTATGATATTGAATCCGCACAACATTTCTATTTGCTTCCACCTGTGAACTCTTTCTTGAAGTTCTTGTGTGACCTCATTCAGCGACGTTCTTGCTTCAACGATGCTCCTATCAACTTCATCTATTGACTTACCGTGCGTCGAGACAAAAGCACCAACAAGGCTAGATCTTTTCTTTCTCAATTTCTCACACTGAAAAATTGAAATGAAAACTAACCTACAGAAACACAATTTCTCTTTTTATCTTTCCAAATTGAATTACATAAAAATTTGCAAAGATAAATTGTCCAATGTGAGGATACTATTCATCTAATAAATATTATTTTACAAATACTTGAGTTTTGGAACATATTTTGTTTTTCATATTGGCTTACAGCTCATTATAAATTATTGCAATGCAATGTTTTCCAATTTTCATTTTTGTTCTGCTTGGGAGTAATTATGCAATTTCCAGGAGTTTTCTATAATTAATCAAGAAAGAGAACAAAGGTAATTCCCGTAACATCATTCAAAGAAAATATATTTCCATTTGAATAAAAGTGGTACAAACATAGAAAGTTTTAATTCTCTTTTCTTCATTATGATTTCCTACCACGTATGTAATGTTTCTGGATTTTCACAAATGATACAACTTTATCATTTAGCAAAGGATATATTGTTAAAAAATAACTATCCCGTATCATCAAATCATAATCGCAAAACTGTCGGTGTCCGATGATGGTATCTCAACAATGATCTCCAGCCCTTTCGGTACGCATATTGATTACTAGTGATTGTTCATAAACAGGGCGATATTTCGATACATTACAACGTAGTAACGGCTACATCCATCAATTTATTTCCATTTGAAATTCATATATTTTTGTTTTTCAAAATATACAGAAGTATACAATATATACAAAAGTATATATTGAGAACTGTTACTGACATTTCATTAGTTCGTACTTCCATTGTCTAATATGATATAAATTGATTTGAAATACCGAAAAGAGTCTGTAAAAAATTAAAAAAGAGATTAGCTATAAAAATAACAATTATATTCGGCAAAAAAAAACTGAAATTACAATGAAATGAAATACAAACAATAACTAAAAAACAAAA
>WOGJ01243689.1:0-10910 GCA_015342185.1 Leptinotarsa juncta
TTTACTAGATTACCTTTTGGGCTAAAGGTTTCTCCCAACTCATTCACTCGTATGATGAGCTTAGCATTTTCGGGAATAACCCCGGAAAAAGCCTTCTCATCGTTATAGGCTGTTCGAAAAGTCACCACTTTTTTAATGTTGTTGACTTATGCAGAAAATTTTGTCTTGAACTTAACCCTAATAAATGCATTTTTTTTTCAAAATATCGTTTTGTATCTAGGTCATACTATTATAAGCGATGGATGAACGAAGTAAAACTCGAGGATACTTCAAGCTGAATAATACCACGACATCGCATTGGGCCAATTCGAATTCAAATGCCGTTTCAATTATTCATTTCATTATCTTCGAATTACAAACACATTGTATTGTTGAACTGATTTTTTAGAATTGACAATCAATAAATTTTCAACGAATGATCAGAATGATGTTATTGAAAATTCTAAAATGTATGGCTCGCTGAAAATATTACATTTTCCCGGAGTGATTTATGATACACGTCCATGCTTTAAAAACCATATTGCCTCAAAAAGAACATATTTTACTGGATATTCGATAATTGAATAACTGTCACTGATGATATTTCCCGTTGGCGATATAATATGATGAACTGAATGACATTATTGCCAGCCTAGTAGTAAAAGCATCAACATATCAATCAGATATAAATTGGGCTCGATTGATTTCATTACATTAAGTGCTTGACATTCAAAATTGATACATAATTGCAATGTATCAACAATGTATGGAAATATTGAATGTGATTATGAGAGATTCGATTGATAAATAATGTCCCACAAAGTATAGTGGAAGCTGTAGGTGATTCACAATACCTGCGCTCTGAAAATTCCTCTGCCACAAATCATAATATACCTACTGAAAGTATGGCTGAATGCGCCGTACGGAAGAAAAAGCCAAGAAAACCTAGAAAGAGAGAGAGAGAGAGAGGGAGAGAGAGGGACCTACTGAAAGTGAAAAGCCGTTTCAAATATGGAACTGAAAACTCTTTGAATGATCTCAATGTATCGTAAGGTGAAATATCAACAGACGACCAATACCTGTGAAGTGCATTTTTGGGTTATATCATTACAAAATTTTGGACCTGGCTTTGAAACATTTTTTTACCTTTTTCCTCATTTATTGTAACCTTGGTATTTATGTAATTACCAAAAAGTAGTTCGGCCCAGGCTAGTCGATTATTGTCGAGGCTGGATGTGAGTAAGGGCGCCAGTTGAACAGATTCAACAGGAAAGGAGAAATAACCCAAAAGTCAACAACGAAGCTCCAAGCTTGAAATTTACAATAAATTGATACATAGAAAGAAATATTTACAAACTTCACTACCAACTGTGAAGTTGGTAGAATTGATTTTCGTATGTTATTTGCAACTAACTAATGTAAAAAAATAGGCAAATATATACGTCAAGTTTAAAGAACCAATACTTAATACAAAAAAAATATTCACAGTAAAGATATTAATACGCCGCTATAGTCCGTTTTGATCACAATATTACTACTGGAGAACTCTTACTTCGGAACAATATCGAATCAAAAGATTCGAGAATTGAGAAAAGAAGAATGCTCAAAACTATCCTCTAATTTTAGGATTGACCTATTGATTTCAGTTCTCAGACCGCTCCAAAATATATCAACAATATCAACGGGGTATCATTATTTTTGATATTTTTTTTATATACTTGCCACGGCTCTCCGTTGGTACTTTCTAGAGTGTCTCTTCATATCTCAAACAATGATATGTACGATGCAACTATAGCTTTTTCGAAGATGTTCTCCCATTACCAGATAAATATGCCTTGAAGGCTTTTTTCTACTACCACTTCGAAACTATAAAAATCACACATTTTTGTTAGGTTATTATATGACTCTTCGAAAATTAAGCATCGGTTTGTCCTTGGTGAAGAAACTGATTTTCATTACCAACATATTTCAAATATATTGATCTACTGACGATAGCATATTTGTCCCGTCATTCCATTTAGATTCCAGGACATCTTCACCAGCAGCAAGAGGTTGCATATCTTAATGAGGATCTAGAGGTGATTTCAAATTGGAGTAAAAGTAACCAGGTTCAATTCATTGCCACGAAAACCCAGCCATCGGTTTTCTCTGGAAAGATAAATGTCTTTGAACCAGATATAATGATATCTGCTTCGATAAGTTTGTTGGGTGTTATATAATACTTAGCTATACAGAAAGATGTGATGAGGTCCCCACGGAGTCGACGTTGGTCAAAAGCTAGCATTTTTGTCATTCTCAGTCTTTCGCGATAGACCACTTTACCAAAAGTCATACGTGTGGCTCGACGCTGTACATTTCCCAACACGTCCCTATCGCGCACCAGAACAGGACAGCACACTGGACCTGCATACTCCATGATTGAATGAACGTAGGTTTTGTAGAATTTTATGTAACTTGAATATGATAGATAGAGGAGTAGATGAGGTAAATCAGTGTGTTTGCGCGTTTGCATGTGGATATTATATTTTCGGAAAAAATTAAGGCGGTATTGAATAGTCACTCCCAAGTCAACATGTGAGGACACTGTACGTAATAATTGGCCACTTTTTGTGTGCTTATGGAATGGATTGTTCTTTCCTCGATGAAGTACGACGCATTTGTCGACGTTAAGAGGTAAAAGCCAATCCTCGCATTTTAATACAGTTTAGTGTATCATCGGCATAAAACAACTTGCTAGACTTCATGTGAAGAGCAAGATCACTTGCATAAATAACGAAGAGGAGCGGTCTAACAATAGATTCCTGGGGAACTCCACTTGTGACTTGTCTGTGCGAAGAAAAAGAGTGACCTCGAATACCGTGTGTTTCAAGTTTGTGCATTAGCCTCCTCAGTGGGACCCTGTCAAAAGCCTTGGCAAAGTCAAGATGAACGATATCTGTCGGTATTTTCCTATCGTAAGCTGTCGTCCAATCGTTCATGCATTATAGTAGATTGCTAGTGGTTGATCTACCTTTGACGAAACCATGTTGTTCTGGTGGTATGATTGCGTTTTTTGTTAAAAATTCTGACATATATTCTACGATGATGGATTCCATTACTTTGCAAAGTACAGATAAAAGACTAATGGGCCTGTAGTTGTTTGGATTGAGTTTATCGCCTTTTTTGGAAATAGCGGTGACAGATGCCTTCTTACACGCCCGTGGGATGCGAGATTTCGCGAAAGAGACTGATATAATTGTTGACAATGCAGAGCAGAGAGTTTCAGCAAACTTTTTGAGAAAAAGGGGATCATTCCATCCAAACCAGGAGATGGATTTGATGTAATGTTCAATGAATGATTTTTTATTTTATTCGACGTAAACGACACATCAGTCAGATTATAACGTTGTCGTTCTGTTATAACTTTTGGTAAGTGGTCATCTCGAGGCTCGACCGTGAAGGAGCTTGTGAAAGAATTGGCCAAAATCTCTGCTAATTCGATGTCTGTAGAACACAAGGAACCGTAAGGTTATCGTAGGAGCGGAATGCTTACTTTGGTGTTCAGGTTAGATCGTATGATCCTGTAAAGTTTTTTATTGTTTTCAGAGTCTGCAATAGATTCTTGGGAATCACGACTAGAAGATCGTATTGTTGATACCAAGTGTTTTGAGAAATTTCGATGAGCTTAGTATTCTTCTCTGGCTTTTGATCTGTTGTAGCTCTTCCAGAATATTTTTTTGTGATGTATAAGTGACATCATTTCGGTATTGATCCATGGTTTGAGAGGATTTTTCCGGCATATTTTGTTGCGGGAGTTTTGTCAGCAGAGGCAGCTACGATCGAGTAGAATTTTTCCCAGAGGATATCAACGTCATCACATGCGTTAAACAGTTGTGTGCAATCGCTGGTAGAAAGTTCCTCGGATAACTGATCAAAATCGATTATTTTGAAAACTTCGGTTTCGTACTTGTTTGCAATGTGAATGTTGAGCTGAACAGTTGCGTAGATTACTGCATGGTCCGATAATCTAATAGGTGGTAGGATTCTATGATCTGTGATTATGTTTTCATCGTTGGTGGAAATGAGATCAAGAAAGATGGCTCATTGTTGATTCGGAATCTAGTTGGTTCAGTGATAAGTTGGAAAAGGTTTGAATCGGCAACGAAATGCATGAAATTACTCGTGGCGCTATTTATGTCAGGTATACTATTAATGGGCCAAGTGATATTGAGGTAGTTAAAGTCACCGGCAATGATGAGGTATTCAAGGGTCGATAGTTGATTTGAGTAATTGATCAATTGGACATTGGCTTCAAGTGATACATCATTAGGTCTGTAGATACACACAATGTTCATGCTGACAGTTTCTTTGGCAAGGCTGACGTGTACACACATGTATACACGTCACCATCTTTTGATGATTTATGAAGCTCAGTTCGGACCTTCTTCGAAGTATTGTTCTCATGTATGGAGCACTGATCCCAAACATAACCTGAAGCTGCTAGATTTCATCCAGAAAAAAGCCAGCCACCTAATTTCGGACACAAACATAACTTGCAACCTTGATAGTCTGGAACATTGAGGAAATGTTAAAAATTTGTGTATCTTTTATAGATTCTTTCAAGGAAGGTGTCCAAGTGACTTGGCACATTAAATTTCACCAAGAGCGGTACATATCAGAAATACACGACGAACTATGGCTGCTCATCGTTTTGAGGTTCAACTCAGTACACCTCAAACTTGACTGTTCAAAAAGTCATTCACTTGGAGAAATGCGTTTATGTGGAATAAAATTTCTGAGAACTTTTTTTTCGAATCTTTAGCGCTTCGAACTCTTCATACAGATATTGGTGGAAATATAATGATTTTTACATGACAAATAAGCAACCGAGCATCTCCGAGAATCTCCACCACTCAAACTCATTCTGAAAAACAAATAAACTTCAGAATTTTCGTGACCGGACAGCTATCGTTCTTGTTTTATTCTCTTCAGGACTGGAAAGGCCTGAAAGCATTTGAACTCATCAAGTGGAGATGTGAGTAGACTCTTCACGTGTATTTGCTATTCTCTGATGAACAAAAGTGGAGCACTGTAGCGTCAAGAGGGTAAATATCGTTTTTAAGTGCACAAGAATTTCTCAGAATTGGAAAAAAAGAATATGAACTCGTCATTGGTTATGACCTTATCAAGGCTTGATAATTTCATCACACAGACAGCAATGACTCAAAAGTTGATTGATAAACACTTTAGAATTGAAATTGATGAAGAATATTGGAAAAACGATTGTTTCTTCTCATTCCTCACATGGAAATAAAGTTGTTACCCATAATTCGGGTTCACCTTGTCCAACATTCGCCTGGAATAGTAGACGAGTGGCCTGTGTGACAATATTGATTTCTCTTTACGTGAGAATAATATTTAAAATCGTGTCGACCGCCCGGTTTTTCACTCTTCATATTAGCTTCACCTATAAGTGTCTATGTTTCTTAGTTTGTAACTCTTCTTTTCATTTCATATCGGGATCTGTATTTGACAGAATTATCGACACTATGGCTTGATCTATTCGCGGGAAGATGGCGCTGTACGTAACCTCCTTGACATATCGACATTATTGCTTGATTTATTCGCGGGCAGATGGCGCTGTACGTAACCTACTCGATACAATTCGAACTCACTTTACATGTATTTCTTTATTCGAAAAAAGATTTTTTCATTAACACGTGCGCCTGTTGCATTGATTTTCAGGCTCCCTCTACGAAATCGTAAAATATCAATGGTTATTTTTCTAAACAATATACGGCAAATTGATCCCAAAGTTCAAATAAATTAAATATAGCTCAATAAGACTGAAAAACTCGCTTTTATAGCATACGAAATTAGGAAATGGAAAATAAATATGGTGTAAAAACACGCTTTTGAAGAACTAAAAAGATGAAAATATTTTTCTAAATGAGCCTAAAACAATAACGAACGAAAAATGCCAGTATTATTGCGAAAAAAGCGTGAGCGCTTCGTGCCATATTTTTTGTATATCAAGCGCCAATCGATTTTTTCACAATGATACTAGTATATTCAACGAAAGTCTTTCTTTGTTGAGGAAAAATCAGTATTTTGTCGACCTTTTTTGGGTACTTGTTACCTTCCACAATCTGAAAAATATAAAAATTATAATAAAAATACTTACCTTTTACGTTTCGGAGGCCAAAATCTACCTCCGTCTTCAGAAATTGACAAAAAATTCGAATATATTCGCAGTTATTCCTTTTTTAATAGTTTATTTCTTTACTTCTTCGACAGATGTCAGAAAAGTATTGAAATATGAAATTATGTCAATGTTGTTGATTGACAACTGAAACAATCGATGTGATGGGTAGCCAAGTACGATCTATTTCTAAGGTGCTATTCGAGATACAATTCTCTCCAGACATGAGAATATACGCTGATTCTTTTAGCTTACGTCTCTTAGAATGAGGATCATTGTAAGCATTCTTGTCCTATTCCACTCCACCCGATGTTCACCGTCTGATTTCAAAATGTGTTCTGATAATTCAGATCCTGTCAATTGTCTATTTTTTATGTAAACTTGATGTTCATTCACAAGCACATTCGAGGTTCAACCAATGTAACTCTTACCACAAGAACAAGATATTTCATAAAAACAGTTTTTTGTTTTTTCTTCAGTGTTGTTGGGTTTTGTATGTGTGAGTATAGATCTCAGTATATTTTGTGTTTTGAAAGTAGTTCTAACATCATACATGTTTCCAATTCGCCTTATTCATTATTCCGAAACGTAAAAGTATTATTTCTTAACAATTTTTTTGGTAGGCAAAATTGTTAAATACGACAAGTTACTGATAAATAGAAAAGTTTTCTTTGTGAAAAATATTTTGATTTCCACGCAGTAACTTATCGAAGTAAACTAAAATGTTTGCCCCTCTACACTTGTATAAAGTTGTCCATTATAATTTTTATATTTTTCAGATTGTGGAAGGTAACAAATATCCAAAAAAGGTCGATAGAAATTCTAGTATGTTTCGTTCGTTATTGTTTTAGGCTCATTTAAAATAAATATACTATAAAAAACTAAAAACTACGCTTTTAAAGAACATCAAACTGAAAAGTTGAAAATATTTTTTTATATAACGTTAAAACAATAACGAAGAAAAAATACAAAAAATATGGCACACAGCGCCCACTCTTTTTTCACAATAATACTAGTATTTTCCGTTCGTTGTTTTTTAAAGCTTGTTTAAAAAAATATTTTCAACTTTTTAATTCTGTCATTCAAAAGCGTATTTTTCAGTTTTTTTATACTATATTATCTTATGAAAGCAACGCTCGTGATTAACCCTGGAGTGAACTCCTTCAAACCCAAAGACTCCGCGAACACCGCTTCAGATGACCCGTTTCCAGAAAATTCCCCACAATCACTCCCTTTCAGAGCCTGCACGAAATCACCAGATTCCGCGGTTACTCCGGTTATAATTTTTTTTAATCACCCACGTTTGATCGCCACAGGTCACTTTTTCTCTCAGTTGATCTTGATTTGCCAAACCTACCTTCAATTGGTCTATGGCCCGGCCTTGGTTGAGGTGGTCGCTGATTTTCTACCATTCTCACCAAAATGGACCCACCCGCAAGAGTTCATGGAAAAACCACATTTCGCTTGGCTATGCTGTCTACAGATTTCAAAGTATGGATGCTGATATATTCCCAGACCAAAGGCTCCTGACAGTGAATCTGAATAAAACTAATTTTCTTCCTTTTAACTGCTATATATCCCATGATTGTCTATTTGAAACTCATGTTGTCGGCGAACAAGAAAACACACTAGAATAGATTCCCTGAGAGAAATCAAGTACTTGGGCGTCTACGTAGATAAAAACTCAAGGTGGGAGTCTCATATAAAATATATAATATAAAACTACAAACAATTTTTCACAACTTTCGTTCATTGAAAAAATACTCACCTCACAGAAAACTCAAACAATTATATAGTTCTGTAGTGGAAAGCTATTTGTATGGGGATCAGCTCTGCGTGTACACCTCAATCCCTTAGAGGTATTACAAAAGAGATTCAAGAAGTTGATCATGTCTAGAAATTTACGGTTTTCGTCAGATCTCCTGTATGAAGAGTATGAAGTTATGGATATGAGACAATTATATTAATATTGTACAAACGTGAAGTATCATTTTGGCAAAAATAAAGTATTATCACGAAACCACGACTATAACACACGACATTGCGACCAAATAACCTATCATACTGTTGAAAAGTCAATTTCACAAAGAGCATATACCCTCATGGCAACTAAATTATATAACACTCTACCTCACAAAGTCAAACATTTTTTTTCCAAACCAATATTCAAAAAACAAATAAGAAAACACATTTTCGAAAAAGATAGACAATTCTTTAAAAATCTGTTGGAGTGAAATAAGTTAGTCTTAGTCAAATTTATCCCAAAAATGTGTCATACTGAATGGTAAGTAGCATAATCTTATCCATATTTTCTAAGACTTAATCTATTTGTACATTAATATTTCATTCTTATGGAATGTTTAATATTTGTCCAAGGTTTTATCTGTTTTTCTGATTTTTTGTTTGTCTAGTATTTAATCGGCCTAATTTACCTCAAGCTAAAATGAAATGTGTTCAACAAGAACAACAAATTCACAAAATTTTATAAAATGTTTCGTAGTTTCAACTTCATGAACGCTATACTTACTTTTTTTAAATATTAATATACTCGCATATTCTTTGTGACGAAACAAGAGCTCTGCTCTTATCGCCAAACCACTCTGTTTACATATTTTGTTTCAATTGCACTCAAATCTGTATACGTTTTGAATAAAGTTATTATTATCATTTTATTTTTTACCGAAGTATGCGCTGGTCAGAGCCTATTTCCCGAAGCCCCGATCCATTCGGGAAGGCGCGCCAGAATTATCAACCAACGACCACTCCACACGCCGTTAGATAAGTGATCATTGGGTCCAAGTTCATGTACCCTGAGCAAGCGCAGTGAGCCAAAAACGCCAACCTTCTGCATATGTCCGGCTAACATTTCTGCCTCAGTGCGACAAGCCGGTATGATTTTAAGATTCGAGAGTAAAGAGGACATCATTGCACCAAGGACTCCAATAATCAGAACAACCATCTTGATAGAGTAATCTGGATAGAATCTGCGGAGTTTCTGACGATATTCGTCTCGCCAGGAGCTGAAAACTCCACGATAAATATCGATTTTCTCTGGTGATCGAGAAGGACTTCATGAGGCTTATTAGCTTGTATGAGCCTGAGGGTGGGGATCGAATAGTTCCAATAAATTCGGCACTTCTCGTTCCCCACAACGGATTAAATATCCCCCGGAGCGTAGGGCAACACCGGTGTCTCGTCAGTACCGTAAGAGTGCCGTAGATGGTAGTTAGTGAAGATTATGCCGACTCCGCGTGTTTCAAAAAGCCACCACCGATGACTTTTATAAACATCCTCATGGCTTGTCCAGCCGTTTAATTTAGTGAGGTCCAGCCGTTTGAATTTCCGAATTCAAAATGAATCCGAATTCAAAATGAAGCTAGAAATACTAGAGAACATAGCTTGAGCTACGCATTACAACACACTACACGGAGCTTATCAAAATGAACAAAAAATCAGTTACCTTCATGTCACCATCTTATACTATTGGCCTATATCCCCTTTCAAACATCACTGACCCGATCGATACTGGAACTTTTCTTAACGCTACACCACAAGTCTGTTATTTATTCTTGTCAGCTTCCGTAAATCAAACATGAAAAATACCTTTTCCGGACCGGGCCCGGATTCGATGTTTGCCCAATAACCCGGATCCGAATTATTATTCCTGATGAGAAGGATCGCAACGGCCGATAAATCCTGATTAGCTATACAACATCGTTTTCCAATCGAAGGATGCATTTTGAATATCAAGTTTCTTGCCAGGCAACTAGACGAGATTCGTTTTCGAAGGAAAGGAAATGGGAACTCCATCCTTATCATATGAACTTTGAAGAGATTTATTTATCTGAGGGAAAGGGCCGTCTCAACCATATTCGATTATTTTGTAGGAGGATATGCTTTATTCAGATTGGAACAACACTATTTATTTGTCTATCCCAAGTCCAGTTGGAGACCACGTAGTTACCACGCTTTCTCATAACAAAATAATTTTTTTTTTAAATAGTTGAATAGAACTGGGCGATACTTGAAGTTGATCCATATTTAAAAAAACTATTCAATAGAGTTTAATCTATGATTTTCACTATAAGGGTTTTACAAAAACCGCGACACGTGTTCCGCTATATAACAGCTTCTTCAAGCATAACTGAGTTACTTGAATGAGTCTCATGTTTATTTACAATTTTTGGTGTTAGTAGTTTACATTTTGTGTTTTATTATTATTTAAGACCCTGCTATAGGCTCGTGCCTCTTCAGGGTCGACCTGAGTTACTTCTAAATAACAACCTTATATACTATAACCTACCTATTCGTCTACCTAGGTAATAAATCTACTTGGAAAAATATACCTGAAAACGTCAGGTATCAATACATTTTTCGAAAGTCTACGTGTAAATACAATACCTAACTATTTTAACCTGCGAATGAACAGATTCAATAATGGCGAATTATACAATTCAGTTTGATCGTTCATAAGATGTTGAGAGATTTTGAATTTGTTTATTTTCATACTCTCCAACAGATTGAGTTTCAAACTTTTCTTCTGTAAATGGAGGGGTTTGTATTCATGGTTGAACTCATGTCCCTCTGAGATTAGATGACTGGCATATGTGAAATTTATTTTTCCGTTCTGAAAACTATATTTGTGTTACTTTATGCGGGTTTTGAACGTTCTTTCAGTTTGACCTATATAAAACATCGGACATGACTCACACGATAATTTATACACTCCTGATTTTTCTGAAACTGAACT
>WOGJ01243732.1:0-13812 GCA_015342185.1 Leptinotarsa juncta
TTATTGGTCGGTATATAACTTTCTTTACTTAATATCATGGAAATTTATCGAATTAATTATGATTACAAGTTACGACATATGTATTATATCCTGATGGCATTTAAAAGTATAAGTTTTGTGCAAAAAATACAGACTTGCAATATTGATATGTCTCTCGAGGAGTTTCAGGATTATTTTATTTTCAGAAAATTAAGATAATATTTCAGGAGGAACTGATGCAACTAATATCGTGAAATATTCTCACTATTTGAGACCATAACCGCAAGAGGACGCTGTTAAACTCAAGGAAAATAAAATGTCAATATGTCATTGATATTAAATATATTAATTTGACTTTTTTTTCTCAAAATGCTAGTTGTGAAAATATTATTTGCAGAAATAATACGTTATGCAGAAGTCAATAGTCAAAGGCAAAGTAGTTTTCAACATTGTGCGAGGTAGTGAAATTCTTGCCTCCAAGTAAAATAACTCTTTGATCTGCAACGAAAGATTTTGGCAAATGGTGTGATTTGTATAAACAGTTTGGTTTCTGTAAACTATATATGTATTAATTAATATCTGAGAAGAGAGATAATGAACCATATAGTTATGATATTCAGTTAATATTTAGTCATGAGGTATTCGAAAACCTTTGAGAATTTTATGAGATGAAATAACTCCTCTTCTCAGTTTTTTTCAATTTCTTATCTCTGGTATCTAGAATGTAATTGATTATATAATTGCTATTACATACAATATTTTGTGTAACTATAGCATTTCATTTCATTTATGTTTTGCCTGTCTTCATATAAATCCATTTTTTCATTCATCCTCACGATATTGTCCTGAAAAAGGCAATAAACATTACCGAAAGCTCGACACATACCAAAGAGTTTATCTGAATAGTCCCCTGTAAACAACTAAAAACTCAGCTTTTGAGAAACTATAACTAAATCATAAAATTAATAAACTCAATTGTTAAGTTTTTTCGATGGGCTTACATAATTAGCAATTTCATAACAAAATTTCCGATATTGGCGACGTTAATACCAATGTTTTCAAGTTTAAGGAACTATCCATGATCTTTATTTAAATTCTCGTCACACACCAATTTACATTTGTCATTGTGAGGTAACCTGACGCAACCATTATTGTTCAGACACCATCTGAATGGGTAATTAAAACCACCGAAAGAGATATCCATTTGTTTTCGTCGTCTGTGAACACTTTTGGTTTTCGAACTAATTAGCGTAGAAGATCGCTCGCTCTACTAACCCATTGTCTTCGGGTAATTAGTAAATGAGTTTGGTGCCGAATTATATTTCGGATTAGAGATAATTATATTTTTGTTTCAAGAAAGCATCAGAGGACGCCGAGATGGGGAAATGGAGTGTTGGGTAATATTCTTTGGGATAGAAGAAATTTTTTTGTTGCAATATTTAATTCATGAATGAATGGAATAGAAATGGAATTCGATTCCCCATTTTTGTTCCTTCCTTTTGTTCCTTAGTACTACATTATATTAACGTTTTCATTTTTGTCAATTCAGTGTCCTATATTCTTTCATGATATCAAATACTAAAACCTGCATTATTGCAGGATTTTGATCAAGCTACGTTATTTAGTTTGTGTTTGACACCCACTAAAATCAAACAAAAGTGAATTTCGTGTGCTCATTAAGTATTAGTTATCGCGTAAAAAACCATCACTGAAACCAAAAACCAATGAAAGATTTGATATGGGAATTCTTTAGCAAGAATTTCCTCTGTTAAGAAGTGGTTCGTTATAGTCGTATAAGTACAAGAGACACCGACGGTCACTTGTGCTATTTGGACCATACTAATTATTTTCCGTATATCATGCAAAGTCAAGCTTTACTGAACCCGGCTGAAAAATAAAGCTAACCTTAAATGTGGATGTTATGCCAATCTACCTAAAGCCCACAAAATATGTGGCAACGTCTGAAACATTGTCTGTGCCTAAATCACAGAACACTGCAGTTAGGATGTTCTGTGCCTAAATCATATTCAACAATCATACTACAGGAAACTTATGTCAAAATTGTGAATTCAAAAGTAGATATAAAGGTTCTCATGTGCTTAAATTCGAATATATGGATGTGTCTATCATTTCTAGGTTTAATATTCTTAGCTCAGGTATCAAGTAATCGTTACTGCTTTTTATTCAAATTTGAAAAAGCTTTATAAAAACTACAAAATCGAGCACCAAATTTTACATGTCATGAAAAAATACTTTCGATCCACTCATGCCTGTATTCTCTGTGTACCATATAAAGCCAAGCGCAAGCTGAAAAAGTTGGCACCGCAGTCAGAAAGCTATGTTAAGTTCATAAAAGATTGGCTTAAAGGCTCCCAAGCCGACAAAGAGGAGGGTTCAACTGTAAGCTGGCTCAAAACTGATTTTTGTTATGGTGCATATAAAAATTACGAATTGAGAGGTCTAAGCCAGGCTTGACACTATATGGAGAGTATGGCCATAATTTCCTGAAAAATATACGGGCACAAAAAACCAAAAGTGAGTTCAACACAAAAACCATAAACCATAGTAACCATAGAACACAAAAAACATAGAACATAGTAACCATAGAACATGAGTTCAGTACATCTTTAGTAGTACTTATAGAAACGGAACGAATTCAAAAAAGTGGTAAGAAAACACGAAGAAATAATTAGAGAATTCAATTCCAATACGAATGAAATTGTAGTTCTGATTAATCTGCAGTTCAATAAATGTTACGAAATTATATACTTTTAAAAAACTATTCTCAATTAAACGTTATTATAACACGAAAAGTTACCACATTTTAGCTTGTTTCTCTACGCATTTTGATTATTGTACTTTGATTCGTCCCTGGTATATAATTCATCCTTTATACTTCCATTTCCATAGCCAGATAAATTAACACAATAACGGAGAAATGAATGTTGTAGGTATATATACCCTAACTGTTAATTGTTTGTAGGTAAAGTTGTAGATTGAAGGTTATTAACTACAGCGAATAGCGATACTTGTCAGTGGGGTGGGACTAACAAGTTGTCAGTCTGGGGAGCTAACAAGTGGTCAGTCTGGGGAAGTACCAAGTTAGTCTGGTTAACTGATAAGTTGTCAGTCTGGGGAACTAACAAGTTGCCAGTCTGGAGAATTGACAAGTTGTCAGTTCCCCAGATGGAAAAGTAGATTAGGTAAGGATCGTGTATAAGCTTGCCTCAAAGGTTTCAAACCGCCATAGGGCTTGAGTTTAAGGCTAGTTATTTTTATGGTGCATATAAAATTTATGAATTAAGCTAGCTTAAGGTCTAAGCCAGGCTTAATACTTAATACGGAAAGTACGGCCATAAGCTAAGGTACTCACCGTCGATATCGTAGGACCTCCACCCGTATGCCACGTTCAGATCCTTCTTTCCGTCGAACAGACCGAAATGTATTTTTCCGTCGCTTTCTATCGGGTTTTTCACTCGCTTCGCCCTTGCTTCGACCCAGTGTTTCGTCCCCAAACTGGCCACCAGCAAGGCCACCGAGATGCAGGCCACGAAAAACGTTATGAAAATCACGCCTCGCTTGAAGTAGCTCATTTTTGAAACATTTTCTCCGAAGTCAGTCCACTCATATGCGCTTAGCCGTAGATCCTGAAAATGCGGTCGTGTCCTTCTTGATCTCTCGTCGGGGTCACCGAAATTCACGTGAGATCACATATTTTTCACTGGTCACTGTCGAGGAGTGGCCGACTTGGAGGATTTTTACGGTTCAACGCAGCACTTGCACTTTCTTGAACATCGTTCTATCGTTCTTCTGAATGTTGGAATGGCCAGTATTCTCGTTGTCTTCTGTCAACGGAATTTCGAGAATTATTCGCAGCGGATTGCCAACTGACTGAACTGGCCGAAGAAAGTTATGCTGGTCACACCGCGAGTTATTCTTGCATTTGTTGCTGTTTGCACCTCTACGTGACTCGCTGATGGGAAATCGGAGAAGACAGGGCCGGACTCGTAAGTGTTTTGGAAGAATGGATGTATGCTCGAGCTTATTCACAAGTGTATTGAGGAAGAGGTAAAAATATTGCAAATCTCTGCTATATAAACAATCATCTTTGTCTTCACTATCACTACATAGTATAAAACAAAGTCGCTTCCCGTTGTCTGTTCCTAATATATATACGTTTAGATCTCTAAAACTACGCAATGGATTTTGATGCGGACTTTCCTTTTAATAGATAAAGTGATTCAAGAAGAAGTTTTATATGTACATAACATGCATAATCTAGTTGAAAAACACTGGTGATTTTGGCGGATTTAATGTGATGTCATAAATAACACTTTTTTTGCTTACATTGAATCGCTGGCTGAACCCTACAGAATTGTACACTTTAAGAAGGTCTACATAAAGTCCGTGATGGCATATGTCTATCTCTTAGGGATAAACCACAATAACCATTTTTTATCCTTTACTTTGGCTTATTTACGAAGCAATTTTAGGCAATACAGCATTACAATACTTATTTTCGAATCACCTGAAGGAACAATTCGTTCAGGCCAGTCTCAACTCCTTACACCTATAAAAAACACTTCCCTGGCTCTAGTACCACGAAGGGCGTTAGATTATATCCGGCAGGTGTCAGGGCAGGATTCTTCACAGAAGTTATTTTTACATAGATGTTGGCGATACAACTGCCGCAATAGATTTTCAATTATTGGAACACACTTGCAGACCGGTTTCGGACTGTTTGGCCACTAGTCAGTGCAAAGTAGTGTCTATCATCAACGTAAAGTATATGATTTCCGAGTAATTGAAAATCGAATTCCTTCAGAGTATCATTCTTCGAACAAACAACCAGTTTGTCATCGCCCTATCTGCCTGTGAACGAGATAACCAACCGCAAATTCGAAATAAGTAGTACCTAGTACACTTCTTCAAAATGTTATATAATGATACACTCTTGACGACTGGTTTTTCGTTAGGCGATGATATTTTTCCAGAAACAACACAAATTATTCAGACAATGCTAAATGCCAACAGCATTGGAGGACAAGTAATGATACGTCCAATCTTATCTAGCAAATCGGTGCCAATTTATTGAAGTGAACAGTCAGAACTCAAACAAATGAAGCATGGTATTCCTCAGGGGCCCGTTTAAGGTCCACTATTGTTCTTGATCAACATCAATGACCTCTGCATTCTCATGAAACCAGCAGGATGTATCTTGTTTGCATATCATACAACTTCAATGTGCTCTAGTAAAGACTTAACTGGCTTACAACTAATGATGCAAGATAGCAAAACTTTAGGTTATCATTGGTTTGCTGCTAACAAAATTACCTTGATTAAAGATAAAAATCAAAATATAATCGTATCTTCCAATCGCAATATTCCACAATCTAAAAGTGTTAAGGTCTTAGAATTCACTATTGATCATAGATGGAGCTGGTCTGATCATATCTAAGCTATGTTCAGCAAACTTTCTACTGTTTTGTTCGTTTTGAGGCGACTGAACGATGTGGTCACCTTGATGACTTTGAAAAGAGCCTACTATGGATTATTTCACTCAGTTATTTTTTATGTTATTCTCATTTGGAGTCATTCAAGTAACTCGATAAGTGTGTTTAGGTGCAAGTTACAAAGATCATTGTCATCCTCTTTTTATTCAACTCGGCATTATGCCACTTCCAACACTCTATGTCTGTGAAGTTTTACTGGAGATCCATGAAAATGTTGAAAAACTTGAGACTTGGTGAAAATCGAGGTCCACAAGTTTATTGAACCTGCCTAGACATAATCTGACTACCTATAAGTCAAAGAAATTCACTGATTGAATCTTTATAATTTTCTTCATTCATCTGTGAAGTCACTCAACCTCACTAAATTTGTTATCAAAAGCTTTCGACTCCAACACTGCTTCTATAAATATAGAGGTATATATTGAAATGGCGGGATATTTAACTTACAAAAGGTCTTATTAAATCAACTTACCTATATTTGAATTTTAGCGACATATTTAAAAGATTTTATATTTATGATTTCATTTATACTTTATATTCTTCACTTATAAATCATAGTAGATGAATTTTATCTCTGATCAACGATTTCTGTATTTGTTACTTGCTATAAATGTACAACTGGTCAAATAAAGTACTCTCTATTCTATCTTATATATGTATGTGTGTATATATGTATGTATGTATATATGTATGTATGTATATATGTATATGTATGTATGTATATATATCTAATAATCCATCAGCAGCTCTAAAAATGTATTTAACCCCTCATTTGAGTATTGTGTCTACGTAAGACTTGAAACACTGTGTCTTTCAAAGTCTGGGGCTTGCAGCACTCCTCCAGCCAACTAAAAACTCCGGCTGAGAGCTCTGAAAAATTGTTCGATGAAACACCACAGAAGGTTATGAAGAGTTGATCCAAAATGAATTGGAACTGAAAAAAAAACTACAATCATGAAACAATATTGATGCGGAAACACAAGTCATATAGCAGCAGTGAATTATATTCTATGTAAAATTACATTTACTTTTCTTACATACATACCACCGAAAATTTTACTTCGTCTGATATTTGTGTTTTAGAATGACCCGGCTGGGACTGTTGCGCTCTTACAATTTGCTCATAGTTTGTTTGCATTATACGCAAAGCCACCACTTCTTTTCTCAAAGCATTGCGTTCCTCCTCTTGTTTCTTCTTCTGCAACTGAAGGTATTGAATATAGTCTATGGATCGTTGGAGAATAATTGCTTTGCTGGGTTTATAACCTGAAATGAACAATACAATGTAAAGTTCATACTACTTGAAACTTACGACTTGTGCATGAATTTTGGCATCGAAAGTGATTGATTCAACTGCTTATGACTTACTATTCACAACTGGAAACTTTTGACTGATGCATATATCGGTCTGAGGGTTTTCTTTCAGGTTCATTCATATCATTATCATTTACAATTTGAAAATTGTGGAGTTGTGTTCACGATAAACATATGTTATTATTTACCTGAGACATCAGTTTGTTGGCATGTTGGAACCAATTCCTGCAAATTATCATAACCCTTCTTTATAGCATCTCTTCGCTTTTGCTCTGCTTGAGTATGGGCTTCTCTTCTACGTTCCTTATAGCTCATTGGCGAAGCTCTACTATCAAAATCTTCATCATCATCTATAAATTAAAGCACTGTAATATTTGGCCAAAACTTGATTTAACTTACCAGAATTGTTGGACGTTTTTACGTTGCTTGTGAACCGTATGTCACTGGACATCTCTATTCAAACCAGTTAATGTAAAATATATTAAGACGTTGGTAGAAAATTCTTGTAGACAAAAACATACAATTAAGATCTATTTATGATTCATTCCCGATAATCGATTAAAGTAATATCTAAGAATTCCAACGAAGTATCGGTGTTGTTATTTTAATCTAATAAATTCCCAATGATTCCCATCGACGTTTGGCATTATTGGTTCATTGGCAATGGTAATTGGTATCATCACCAATCAAAATCCGTATGATACGGCACAGCTTTACCATATGTACAGTGGTTTTACCTGTGGTTTTACTGTGACTGTGATATCAGTGTTTGACATAAAAATGACATCAAAGATGTGTATAAAGATGTGTTCCAAAAGTAAACAGAAAGGTGGTTTCTTGGTTCTAAAATCACCACTACTGTGGTACTGCAGGAAAACCGGAAACTGGTGAACTAAACGGCAAAAAATTAACCGAAAACTGTGTTGTGAAGGGAGTGACGGTTTTTAATTTGTAATATATGAATGGGTGAATGTTAAAAGGAACCTCCGTCACTTTTATGTTGTTTCGAGAAAATAATTGACTAGTTTTTGTAAATGGGGATCACCACCATGGTGGTGAACGCCAAAAAACACAGATTCTACATTGGATCTAAGTTATACCATAGTATATATTTAATAATAACTATAAAGTTACGGAATACTGTAGTTATGCGTTCAATTATAACTGTTTGTGCATCTGTTTGAAATAGTTTAATTATTTTCAATGGATGTTCCTTGATGAATATTTTAAGATTTTAAAAAAGTGATTCGTGTTTATGAAGTTTGTGCAAATACTTTTCAGTATGTTGTTTACCAATATATCCATATTGCTTTTGCTTTTTCGCAGGAATGATTTAAGCTCTCCTGATTCTTTAAAACCGGTTTGAATTTCTGAAATTTGATTTCCGATGTTTTATGTTAATTTGTATTAATATTTTTATACTTGCTTCTGAATAATGACTTATAATTACTAAGAATAATTACTAAGAATTTGCAGGTAGTTAATAACCGAGAAATTCCATATTGGACTTCAGGTATACAACCTCAGGTAACAAATTTCAGTATATAAGAACTAAACAGACTAGACTAGGCATCAATTTTCTTCTCCTGAGGATACTAACTTTGTTGGCGAAACGCGCGTCGAGTGCAAAAATATCAGTTTGGTGTTGGGCAATTGATCTCGAAAAAAGTTATTCGACTTGCTTATGATACTATATTGGGTCCTTTGGTCCATATATCTTTATTTCAAGCAGTATAATATTTATTAACTTTTTCTTTCAAATGTTACTTCTTCTCGCAGAAATGTGGTACCAATTTTTTTAATAGAAACAAAACTGTCTAAATATCATAGAAAGGGTGATCATTGGATCACCAAAAACTTACAAATTGTTTAAGATAGCAGGGCCATCATCAAATTAGTAAGTACGCAAGAAAACTAATAAAAATTTAATTAGTGGCCAGATGTGTGCAGGCTACTATCATTGTGAGATCACAAAAATGAAGAAGATGAATTGACACAAAAAATTGACGTTCAATTTGTAAATTTGAAAAGTTGTTTATAGTTGCCATCAAAGTTAAACATAACTATTTAATGGAAATGGAAAAATCCTATAATTTTCCGGGATATAGAAACTAAATCTAATAGTAAAATCTGCTTCAATTCATTGAAGCAGTGAATTTTATTTAAGAAATGACGTCTCTTGGAAAATGTATTGAGGTGATATTTCTTTTTATCAATATGATTTCAGATTAAATTCTTTAATTTTCAGGAATATGAGGTGCATAATTTATTAGGGAAAGGTGGCTTTGCCTCTGTTTATCGGGCAAGATGTTTAAATACTGGAACTGAAGTAGCTATAAAAATGGTAAGTATGATTTTAAAATATAAAAACACCCTTATTCAAAATTCATTACAGATTGATAAAAAGCTCATGCAGGCTACAGGAATGGTAAGTCGTGTGAAGCAGGAGGTTTCCATACATTCCAGATTGAAACATCCATCAATTTTAGAATTATATGAATGTTTTGAAGATGTTAATTATGTTTATCTTGTGCTGGAGCTCTGCCACAAAGGAGAATTACAAAAATATTTCAAGGAAAGGGTAATAATTTTTCATTAATAAAAATATTCAAAACTTCACCAATATATATCCATCCATAAATGTGTAAAAGAAATGTGAAAATATGTTTCTTTCTAGACTTAGAATTACATAGGGTGGATTCATGTAACAGGCTCAAGTCGTATTATATCTCAAGTTTAAAGTTTATTTTTCCTGTAACCGTGTTAGGAATCACGTTAAAAGGTAAGACCTCGTTAGTTCTTAGCTCGCACAAATTTCTCAACTTCTGAGAGTTGTCGTTCTTATGGGGGCGACAGCTGATTAATGGAAAAACAGACAGCTCTTCCAAAATGGTGAATTTGTGTCCTCTCCCAGTTCTCTATATCAAGGTAGAAATTCACAGTCTTGTTTAATCTCTCCTTCTTCCAAAATTGGTTAAATGATCAAAAGAGCAGCTTCTGTATTCACAGTGCATTATTTTATCACACATCAAACGCTAGGAATTCATATTTTTGATTTGTTATTGCTAAAAATTCACAAGTCGGGCATTTAGATATGCATAAGTATTCAAAAATAATATATTTACACCCCCTATCCATTTTCTCTGTATAATAAAAAAATATTTTAAGAACAAAACCCTCACCGTCAGAGTCAAAAATTCATTTTCCAAAGAATGTTCTCCCCAACATGGAGTTCCACAAGGCTCTCCTTTCTCTTCTCTATAATATATATTGTCATGATATATACAATCACAACTTGGAAGACAAGAATTAATTCAATGAAAACCTTTACATCTTACAGAATGCAGATGATACTACCTTAGTTTCACAGAACCACACGCTAGCACTCACAATAGAGGAACTGCAAAGCCTCATCGACAGGACAACGATGTGGTTCAATAAATGGCGATTGAGACTAAACTCGGAAAAATTATAATTTATCATTTTTTATCACAACCGTTCAGAGAAGCTACCTACAATAAACATCAACAACGAAATGGTAAGATGCAGACAATTATCAAAATACACAGGAGTTGACGTTGACCACAAAATCAACTTGAACAGATATACAAAAATGATTAAAAAATGCACCAATAGAGGAAAACACTTTCGGAGTCTGACATTTAAAAAAAGAGGAATCAATAGTAAAACTGCAACTGAATTATATAAAATAATCTGTCGTCCACTTCTCGAATATGTACACATCATTTATTCAAGTTGTTGTAATCCTGCATTAAATAATCTCCAAACAGCAGAAATATCCACACCAAGGTGTAGTACCAAAATGCGTCACCTTCAGAACATACTACACAATTCCACAAATGTACTGCTGTATGAAACTACAAAAATGAAACCTATAAAGGAGATACTATGAGACATAGGGAACCGCTTTACAAAAAACAAAACTAACATGGAGACCCTGCAGGCATTATGTAGGGAGAGAGCTGAAAAACAACCAAACAAATTCAAATACCTGGAAAAAACTATTTGGGAAAACATCAAATCACTTTCACTATTTACTAAAGCATATGTAAAAATCACTGTAAATATTTAAAAATTGTACACTGGCTGAAGGACTTCATTCGATGGTCCTTTGATATTCACCAATAAATTACATTTATTATTATTATTATTAATATATTTACTCCTGCATGAATGTTGCCACTGAAAATAATGATCTAATTACTAAGAATTCTTATGACTTGGGACTTACAACTTGAAACTGGGTGAATGAATCCACCTTCATAAATGTATTTAATTCGATGAAATGAATCAATTAATTGCTGTTTATCTGAATAGTCAATAACACAAAGTATAAACAGAAATGTTAGAATGAAGAAAAGAAAAATGAAACTTTCTATGTTTTTTACCACTTTTATTTGTAACTAACATTACTGCAGTTTCGTCCTAAACGGACATTTTCAAAATTATACAAAACTTATTATTGTATAAGTTTGAAAATGTCTTATACTTATTATATGTATAAATGTCTTATACTTATTATTGTATAAGTTTGAAAATGTTCGTATAGGACTAAACCGCAGTAACATTAGTTGCAAATAAAAGTGGTAAAAACATAAAAAGTTTCATTTCTCTTTTCTTCATTATGATTCCCTACCACTTAGTAACGGCTGCATCCATGAATTTATTGAAAGAAATGTTAGACTTGTCTATTTCAAAAATTTTTTAAAAATTTCATACTATTTTTGAGTAATTAATCTTTTCTATAAATATGTGAAGGATTTATAATTTCACTTAATTAGATTTTTTTTATATGATTCCATATTTTAATTCATGCATGTAACTCAAAAATCCAATAACAGCTTGTTCTACTTATCTTGAACCTTTTATAGTCTTTCTCGGAGATTGAAGTTAGTGGCATTATGAGACAAGTTGTAGAAGGAATTAATTATCTTCATTCTTATAATATCCTCCATCGAGATCTGTCATTATCAAATTTACTGCTTACAAAAGATATGCAAGTGGTGAGTTATCTAGACATTCCTTGATATGTTTTGTTCTAACCTACAGTTTTCAGAAAATCGCCGATTTCGGGTTAGCTACCCAGTTAACAAGACCTGATGAAAAACATATGACAATGTGCGGGACACCAAACTTCATCTCTCCTGAAGTTGCCTCTAGGGGGTCACATGGCCTCGAAGCTGATGTTTGGGGAATTGGCTGTTTATTATATACTCTTTTAGTTGGATCACCACCTTTTGATACCCCTGGTGTTAAAAGTACATTGACAAAAGTTGTGATGTCGAATTATAATTTACCCAGTCATTTGTCACCGGAAGCTAAAGACCTCATTGACTCTTTGCTCCAGAAAAATCCAAGGGACAGAATCAAATTAGATCAAATTTTGGAACACCCCTTTATTAAAAGAGGAAGGGTGAGTTAGTCAAAATCAATTGTATATTCCAATGAATCAGATTAAAATAGATAGGTTGGAAAGTCTTGTAGCATAGCATTGCAGTAGTTATGTGCATTACATTAACCTTGCAGTAGTTGCACAGTCTGTCAGATTGGGTTGGCACTGTATTCATGATTTGTGGAAAAGTTGTGATTACTACCTTCAAACAATCAAACAAAATATGTGATATGAGTTTACTACTGGTACATATATTTTTTTCTACGTAGATAATCTCTGTAAAGAGGCAATGAAAGATAAAACTGAGGTTATTTCACCTCATCAAAATAAAGAATCGAAAGAAGTAGTCTATTATGAAGCTGATGAATATTACTGGTGTTTTATCCCAACCCCAAACTGTTACTTTAACACCTCAACACGTGTTTTGATCACCAAGTGATCATTTCAAGAGGAAGATTAAACCAAATATACATACAATGTTATCCTTATTTATACCATAGATACCTCTGCTAGGTACCTGCTTCTTAATTCTCTTAAATTAATTTTACAACGTTGCATTAATTTTACAATGTGGCTTTATGTAATAGTCAGGTAAATCTAATATTATAAAATATTATTTCAACAAGCCATATAGTATACTATTAGGTATTCATATTATTATGTTTACTTATTTCTACAATCTCATAGGCATCTAGATACCTGCTGTTGTTAACTTGTCTAACTAATCTTAATGAACTAAAGTCTATGGAATGATTTTGTTGCAAAATATGATGGGCAACTGCTGATTTTTCTGGCTTCCAAATTTTGAGTGTGCTAAGAGTTCCTTATATGTTACTAGTGACCTGCCCCGGCTCCGCACAGATGCAATGCTGATACTAAATATAAATTCTCCCACCGGAAATTTAATGCCATGGAGAAAAAGTGATGAAAAGGTAGCTTGATTTTATGAACGCGCCTTTTACCCGCAGCTGGCGCTCAGTTGGAATATATGAAAATCCTTTCTTATTGCACATCAATAACATAAAACAAACCTACAGACAAAATTTCAGCCTTCGGAAATTTATTGGTAGGGAGAAACAGTGATGAAAAAGTAATTTTATTTTATGAAGGCACCTTTTCCACTGCGGCTGGCGTCCCAGTTGGAATATTTAAAAATCTTTTCTTATTGCACATCTATAACATAAATCGAACTCACATACAAAATATCAGCCTACGGAAATATAACGATTTGGGGAAACAGTGATGAAAAGGTAATTTCATTTTATGAACGCGCCTTTTCCCCTGCGGTTGGCGCCCCAGTTGGAATATTAAAAACTCATTTTTGTTTGCACATCTACAACATCAAACAAGCCTATATACAACATTTCAGCCTCCGAAAATATAAAGGTGAGGAGATACAGTCATAAAAATGTAATTTCCATATGTAAAGGCTCCCTTTTACCTTACGGGGGGCGCCCCAGTTAGAATATTTGAAACTCCTTTCTTAGTGCGCATCTAAGACCTAAAAAGCACCTATATACCAAATCTGTATCTGTAGAGTAGGGAGGGTGAGTGTAAGCCCACGCACTTAGGCCACATGTGACCCATTGTACA
>WOGJ01243739.1:0-10661 GCA_015342185.1 Leptinotarsa juncta
TATGTAATGATGATTGTATGTTGTAAGTTGGTGTAGTTCATCATCCGTTTATTTTGCTTCTCTAAATTCATTGATAATCGGAGATTGAGTATTATCTTCTTCAAATCTAGGTATTCTGACTTTTATGTTTTCCAAAGTTTTGACGATGCTAGAAATGTGTGACATTGGTAATGATTTTCTTTGTTCCTTAACCGTTAAGAACAGAATCGAAAGACAAACAATATAATGATTATCAAATGTTGAAAAGTGAGAAATAATAATTTATATGTTTTTTTTTACCACTTGTATTTGTAACTAGCGTTACTACAGTTTCATCCTATCAGAACATATTTGGAGAGATGTGTGTATATAAAATGTATTCGAAACATGGAAAATTAGATACCAACATGTAGTTATCCCGAATTAAAAAAACAAACGAGGAATGAAAGGAAAAGAAAATGTATGATTTAATACCGTATACATCGAGCCTTCAATAATAAAAAATGAGCGCCTTCGCATAACTCATTTTGCCGTAGTCTATATTTCTAGAAAAATCTAACGTTTCATATCAAAGGATGCACCAATCAAACGAATCCCTGCGTTCTGTAATCAAAAATTGATCGCCTCGTTATGAGTCCATTTATGCGAGAAGCGCAGTTGGAGACTAACGTTGATTTCTAATTGTATGTGACATTATTAGAGGACATCTCCCCTCATGGAATTTGATTGGTGCAATGTGATCATCGGGTTGAATAAGACTTTATTACTGAGACAGATATAGTGACAACAAGGGACATAATTGATGGGGAGATAGAGGTCGAATTCCAACCCTTATAATAAAAATGGTATGATTGAAAGAATATATGCAACGGAAAATATACTTTGAATTTACATTCCATCCATCCACTGAGGGAAATTTTAAGAAACTAACATTTTCCATAGGTGCCCTTCAAAAATATAACGCAGTCGTTAGTAACATAATCTTGAAAGTTTAAAGATGACCACATTATCACGATTAAAGATGTTAATCGAAGTAAATGAGATTATTTCATTGTGGGTCTTTGCACAGGAAAATCACAGAACGTAGTATCTTAAGACATGAACTACTTGCAATTTCTACCAGAAACATTTTCATGAAAGATCTTATAACGCACGCACGCATGCAGCCTAACTACAGAAACTTCAGTAGAAGATTCGTTAGGTCGTTTAGAAAAAAGTTCCTATGAACATATTCCGGAGTCGCTTCGTTTCTGAGATTCAGGGCGGTATTTATAAAATATCATAAATATCCTCACACCGATTTAGTTTACATTTGCTACAGTTATTTGTCTTTGATTCTTTTTTGAACTTTTGAAGTTCCAGTTTTTGAGATGTTGTAGAAATTGATTGAAAATCTTTAGTATACAAAAAATGAGACGAATAATTCGCCTTTGGCATGGACGCTCTTTCAGAATTCACACAATCCCCCCATGAAATAACATGATATTGCAAATTGGAGGGAATCAATACAGATTAAGTATCAATAAGATCCATCTATATCATCGTAGATTTCAGTTTTGAAATTGCTTAAAATCTCGAGCTTAATATCTTGCAAACATGCTGCAGTTGATCACTCCATGATCTAGGTGGGCCTCTAAAATTTTTGTGTATTGGTGCTAGTTGATACATTATTAATAGTTATGTTATTGTAAATTTGTTAGCATTTGAAATTGATACATACGATTTTATTCAAGTTTAAGATGAAATTATTTTTATTACACCAATTTTCAAACAAATATATGATGTGTGAGTAACATTTTGAAGTACCTCTGGTGTCTGCGCTGTAACCACTTCTGAGGAGTCATCTGCAAACATCGTGACAGATCTATCATTTATGAATAAGATGAACATTAGTGGCCCCAGTACAGACCCCTAAGGCACCCCAGTATCATTCTTCATATACTCAGAACAAACATTTCCAATTCTAACATAGGGTTCTCTATTAATTAGGTATGACTGCATAAGTTCAAACATATTTCCTCTAATTACATTTGTGAACAGTTTTTGTAGAATAAAATCTATTTGTAAACTATCGAAGGCACATGAAAATCAAGAAACATACCAAATACACATTGTCCTGAGTCAATACTTTTATAGACATGACCCATGAAGTCTCTCACAGCATCCTCTGTTGAAATTCCCGCACGAAATCCATATTGGACAAAAGAAAGAACTTTTTTCTTGTCCAAAAAATGAACAATTCTATTGTAAAACGTGCGCTCAAAATTATACGAAACAACATTTAAGGCAGTGACTTGTCTATAGTTTTCTAAGTTGCCTCGATCTCATTTTTTACGAATGGGTATTAAAATTTCCTATTTTAGGACATTGCGGAAAAGTTTCATAACTCAGATTGATGAGATGAGCTAAAACGTCAGAGATAGATTCTTTAACAGCTTTCAAAAATTTTACACTTTTGTTGTCGTCACCAACACTTTTATTTTTTAAATACGATATGACCTCTTCCGAAGTTACATAAGCGAAGTAGTAGCTATGATCTACAGTACTAGTTGATGTAGGTAAATTGTACTGACTTGTCATTACCAACTTTATCATTCAATTTCTTGTGTGTTACAGTGCTAAAGTGAGCATCAAAATAGTCTGCAATTTCTTTAGGCTGATCAATTTTTTCGTCTCCTACTTTAAATGATATCCTATTGAAATGTTTACTTTTTCCTAGTTCTTCATTAACAATTTGCCAGAGGGTTTGTTTTCACTGTTCTTTATGATCTCATAGTTATAGTTTTTTTGCTTCACTTATAATTTCTTTCTTAGCTTTTTTTGTTATTACTGTAATGTTGCCTTTTGTCATAACCCTATACTTTCCTCTTTAATGCTTTTTGTAACCCAACCTTTTAGTTGCAACTTATTTTCCTGCTTCTCTCTTTGCAGACAATTTGAATAAACTGCAAAAGTGAAATTGATAAAAAATGTTTCATCGCGGTATCAATATCATGTCCGGATGTATAAGATTCATCAAAGCCCATATTAAAATTGTATTTGAATTCTAATCTGATTAAACCTTTTTTGAATACCCAGCTTCTACTTACCTTGTCAGAAATATAAGTTGATCCTGAATTTTTATCACAGACACCAGTGTTCCTGTACACTGATAATGTCAGGTAATTCAGTTTTAGCTATAATCTCTATATTTAATAATGTATTCGTCAGTGATTTAACATTCACGGTTAATAATTATTTTATTACTGATATATGACTATATTATGATATAGGGACTGGCTTGAATTTGTGGAGCTGTATTCCAGCTTACAGCCATATAGCCGGGTCGTATACCTTGTCCACAAATATCATTGGAAAAGAGATCTTGAAAGATCTATATCTAGTGCTACTTTACTGCCTTTAGTATATTTTCCAAATCAGATGCATTGGTACTTGGGTGAAATCCAAATGCGCCAACCATTTACGCTTGCTATAGGTACTCATGTCATGTCTCTCGGTAGACAAAGGATGGGCAGGCATTTGTTATTGCGTTCGATGACGTCGCGTTATGATAAATTAACATTGGCATTCGGTTTTGTACGTAAACTGTTTTATACTCATTCTGACTGATGATACCATTATTCGGCGTATCTGATCGTTCCAAAACCTTTCGTGTGGCATTTCTGAATTTCAACTTATCTCTAATGTTTTTTCAGTTAAACTTTTGTTTAATAGTCATATGACTATTAAATGACTATTCATTGATTCGTTTCCTTACTAGTATGATGAAAGGTAAAACTTCTGGGTTGAGAGTGAATCCAAACCAAGCACTTTTCCCAATCAACAGAAATGCAATACTCTCTATTTATATCTAACAGGGTTCTGGTTCACTTTCCGATACACATCAATGATTTCGGGTAGAATCGTGCGGAAAATTATCTCTTGAAAGTTCCCGCAAGTTTCAAAGGGTGATTCATAAAAGGGAATACAATGGTCTGTTTGGAATGAGACTTTTGTCACCATTAATGGTTCTCATGTCACACTTTTTTATTTCCAGAATTTTGCAAACATCTAAAAATCTAGTGTGTACCGATCAAAACTATTTCAGACAGTTTTCATTCATTATATGCCCGTTCTTCAAAGCGTGTTGAGCGTTACTAGGTTTTTCTTGTCTTCGAAATCGGCTGCGCTGCATGTTATTTGAAATGAGTTTTAATGGCTCGCTCATTTTGACCGATATAGTTTTTGTCACAGTCCTATTTCATATATCCCCGACCTTTTATTTTCCAACAACTTGTCTTTAGAATTACCTTACATTTGTTGAAGTGAGCAAGAAGTTTTGAAGGTTACTTTCACAATGGTGTGAGCTATCAAGCTGTAGACATCAAAATCTAGACCCTGGTTACTTTTTAATTATGTTTTAAGAATATTTTTGTTATTAGTATGTCGTCTTCGATAACTTTCCCACTGAGATTATTGATCCTCAGAAGATCCCCCGAATATTCAACAGTTTTTGGTATAGGGACACTTGAAAACAACAAAAATACATCAAATGATACCTGTTTTGGTACTATTATGATGATGTGCTTCATGAAGTTGTAATTTATGAAACTATATGTTCTGATGGAATACGTTACGAAATTGTAGCAATTAAATAATTCTGTCTGGTAACATTATAATTTAGATTTTTATTAATTTGTTCAGTTTTTGTAGAGTATATTATTTTTCCAATAAGCGAATTCTATGTTGAAAATTATGGCAATATATATGCTGACCTTATCGAAAACTTTAAAAAATTGGTATAATAAACCCGTTTTCACTTGCAACGAATTGACTGAATAACGATAAAAAAATCATAACTGAAGATTTCCACAACTGAAACGAAATATGAAAAATGCCTGACACCAGTAACCAAAGGTCGTCAGGGAGACGAATTTTTACACCCAAGCGACAAATTTAAATCCACCCTAAAATTGATTATAAGTAAAAATATTTTTGAAGGCTATAACTTGATCATCAAATCAAAAAGGAGTACCTGTGTATATCTTCGGATAATTTAAGTAACTTATAGAAGACAAGTAAATTAGTATGGGGGAACAGTTTTGTGACAGTTCAGAAAACGATGCCACTTCTTCAAAAATTCGTGAATGTAATAATATCAAATACCATTTCCAGAATTAATTTTGCTTCAAGTATCCACAGAGGTGAAATAACCAGCTATCGAATTGCAGACATTCTCAGAATTTGAATAATTCCATTGTCTGCCATAAGTCGAAATATTGAATATTTACAGTGGAATAAATCTAATTAAACCGAAAGATGGTGAGTTTTAGGTGAAGTAAATTACGAGAAAGTATTCGGGGTTGAAGCTTCGTAATACGATTCTCCAAAATTTATGAAATTCCGACGTGAACGAAACGAAGGGTGGATCACAGAGACAGGGAATAGGGAAAAGCCATAAGATGTATACGCGAGGGTTGACAAACCGTCATTATTCCAAACAACAGAACTGACGAATATAACAGGCTCAAGTTGGCGACGGTATTTGAAAATTCAAACGGAACAAATAAGGAATATTCGAAATGAACAGAAACAACTCATACGAATGAAAGCTAAGGAAAATCAACTGTGAAAGTTAGTTCAAATCTGTATGGAAAAAATCTGTTTACATCTTTGATTCTATTAACCGATACTTGATGAAAATCCATAACGTATTGAAGCAAACTTTTAATGTAAGATTTTGAATAAACTTACTGGATTTTAATAAAAGGTAAAACTGACGTAGAATAAATCCAAAACAAGCACCTTTCCCAAACACCAGAACTGCAATACTATTATGGACGCTCGTTTCACTAACCAGGTTGGCGTCTTCAGGAGAAGACGAATTTCTAACTCTAAAATTGATCTCTTTCATATCTAACCAGGTATAATTTCACATTCCGACACACATGATTTTGAATAGAAATTTGTCAAAAATAATCTTGTGAAAGTTCTCCCAAATTTCTACTCGAAATCATTGTTGTGAGTCGGAAAGTGAAAGTGTACCTTATTAGATATGAATAGAAACCAATTTATGTCCTGAAGATGCCAACTTGATTGATGAAATATGCGTTGAGAATAAAGCGTTACTTGAATTCTCCTGAGAACTGGTTTTTTGTTGATCAGCTGTCTCCCCCTTACGAACGGCAACCCTCAGAAGTTGACACATGTGAGAGTTAGGAATAAACTAGTCAGTACGAAAAAAAAACGTACACTGGAGCACTGAAGAAGGTACCGAGAAATACATTCAAGTTCGGTTTAGTGATTCATTTGTTTACCTATATACTTTAGTCTCGTTTTGGTTTGGGTAATAGATGGTATACTTGAATGATATTGTCAGTGTGTACAACAAGGGGGTTTCTGTACGTATTATACGTATTACGTGTTAAACGAAAATGCCTTCACTTGGTGTTATTATGTTTAAAATGGTGATAAATTGTAATTATGCAAGTGGTGACTTTTATACATGGAAGTGGTAACAAAAATAGCATTGAACTCTTTTTTTCTTAAAGATGCTAGCTACTCAACAGAACCGAGTTTTGGTTCGATATAGTCGAGCTTGATAAACATGTTGATTGGGATACGGTGTCGCCAGAGTTGATTTCCGATGACGAACGCAAAGCTCACGAAATAGATGGGCTGATTAAGGATTCCCACTGTTCGGTGAAGGACAGAGATTATAATCCGGTTAAAGAGAAAAGAAGAATTTAAATCATGATGGAAAAAGTTACCCTAGTAAGTGGAAGATGAATATTGCAAAACGTCAAAAAATGTATGCAAGAACTCTTGTGCCCCTGTTGAGTGCTCAAAATGTCGCTTTAAGTATAACGAAGATATCTGAAGAGAACAGCTGTATTGGAAATGCGCCTTTGACCAACGGAAGGATTTAATTTTACATAAAGTGGAAAGGTGTGTTCTAGAGAGACGAAGACCAACAGCTGGCAGCGGCAAAAAACACGATTAGATGCTAAACTTTATTTCCTGGATTCTAATGAAAGTAGAACCAGAGTCTGTAATTTTTTTTATTAAAACCCTAGCGATCAGCAAAGAGGTCATTGAACATGCCTTTAAATTTGAAGGTGAGGCTGGAATGTTTACTGGCAAAGACAGTCGGGGTAAAAAGGAACCGCACAGTAAAATGAATGTTCTGGATATTGCAAAGTCTACAAAACGCAAATATTTGGACTCCAAATTATCAATTGCCAAAATGTATAGTTCATACAAATAACTTAGAGAAGAACGTTTTGTAACAATTACAACTATTCTTTTTCAAATTGAAAGAAGATCAATGCCAAATGTATTCCCAATATAACACTGCCGATTTAAGGGAAAAGGATCAGTTAAAAGATAAATTTCACCGTCATATTGCTCTAAAAGAAGCTTACTCTCGCGGTAAAATGAAACAGAAAGAACGTGCAATTCAAGAAAAAGTGTCAACATTTGTGTATTGCAAATTCCCAGTAGCAAAGTGAGCCTTATATATTACGGTCGAAAAATTTTTATCTACAATCTGACAGTTAGCACCACCAAATGATGTGTATTGTCTTCCATGGACAGAATTAAAGGGTAAACGGAGTAGTATGAAAATTGGAACTTGCTTTCTGAGGTATATAAACCAGCGTCCTGATTATATGACGGAACTATCATTTATCTCCGATACATGCGGTGGCCAGAACAGAAATAATAACGTAGGTGCATTGTAATTGTATGTCGTTTGAACAAATCCTAACACACAAATGAACCTGACCATACATACATGGAAGTATGTTCTCGTGTTGGTGGTTGAGTGGTAGAATAGCGTAAGCTCCGCCAAGATAAAATAAAGACCAATAATTATTATTATTATTACACCATATATGATTGGCTCACTATTTTTCGAACGGCAAGAACGTGCAGATCAAAGAAACACTTTATACACTAGAGGAACTTGAATTTTATGACTTTTTCGACTTAAAGCACTATTATTACGAGGAGCTATCTGTTTCTAAAACAGTTATGGACGCGGTTTACATAAATGTAGACAGCAAGAATAAAATAAGTGACGTTTTTTATCTTTTTTTTATCACTCCTTAGGTTTTTAAAATTTTCTTTTATGTAAAGACTACTTAATGTTTTGAATAACTTTTAAAGAGTTTTTGTGCAATACAGAATTTTAAGTTTTTATTGATTTTTAATTCAATTTCAAACTTCCAAACTGATTTTCCTCAAAACTCTAAAAATGTGAGTTATATTGTTATTGCAACAATTAAACGATATAAGGATAAGGCAATCAATTTTTAATATCCTAATCCTGGTTATCTGTAAAAGGTATTCGCTTTCGAAAGAGTGGATTTTACTCATTGCCAAAATATTAACTTTGCTAATAAACTGACAATAAATTCAAGAAACTAGGGTATCTTGAAAACGTTATAGATTTTTATCAAGTATCGGCCGATTCCATCACAAATATTTGCTAAAATAACATAGTTCTGGTGGATCTGGAACAGTGAACTATAACTATAAATATCCTTGAAAGTTTCACAAAAATATTCTTTTCGAATAATTTGAGAGATATAAATTTATAAAATCTACTGATTCATAACGAATGTCGTCTTCCAGCTTTAATGAAGATCATATATCATACAGTCTTAATGCCTCTGTTTGTTTTTCGTTTTCATTTCGCCCTTTTTTTTTCATCAATGATAATTTGGTGAAGTGTTTCAGTCACTAAATTGTGAACATGTGATGCACAACTCGGCATATCTATATCTATTGAAATTCGATATATGGAACACTTAGCACACCTAAAATATAGAAGACCAGAAAAATCAGCAATCGCCCATCACGTCTTGCAACAAAACCATTCCATATACTTTAGTTCATTAAGATTAGTGAGAGAACTTAACAAGAGTGTAGAAATAAGTAAACATAATAAATATTATGAATAACGATGGTGGACCAATACCTAATAGTATACTATATAACTTGTGGAAATAAAATGTGATTTATCAGATTTCCTGACTATTAGACAACGCAACATTGTAAAATTAACTTGAGACAAGCTACGCCGGTACCTAGCAGAAGTATCTATGATATAAATAAGTACAACACTGTATGTAGATTTAGTACAATCTTCCTCTTGAAGAGGACACTAGGTGATTGAAAGACGTGTCGAGGTATTAAATAAGGCTTGAAAAACTCCATTAATATTCACTATATTGTGAATTCAATAACATCTTTCATATTCATACTTATAAAAATGGTTTCACCGAATAATATTAGGAAATTCACCATTTTTTTATGTTACCATTGCACCCACTTCAAGTACACGAATTCACCTATGACCCTTGTAGTATTTTTTCACATTTATAATTTGAAGTTAAATATTCATATTTAAAAAAATCACAAAACTATTAACTCAAAACTATAAAAAATTAGTCTAGATACATGGAGTAAGTATATTTGGATACCCGTGGATGCGACAAATCAATTATTTTAAGTCATGGTAAGGTGATCCATTTTTGTATAGGGATTGTGTCATAACAGTTCTTTGTGTATCAAATAATACTCCCGAAAATTTAATTTTTTTTTGTATTGAAATGTATTGTAATATTGTTGCCAGCGGATTATATATTCAAAATCTTCTGTTCCATTTCACTTCCTATTGAATAATCAGTTTACTCAATATTTGATAGATGAGAAAATGAATATTACGAATGAAATTTAAGTCATGTATGCAGCTCCCACACTGTAAAATTTTCCAATGCTCGCCATCTATTTCTCTGGTTATTACCACTGGCAGATTTTGGTTGCTTTCCGCCAGTATGGAAAACCTGAGAGTGGTTATTGTTTCTAAGTTCATTAGGAATATCCATTTACTATTATGTCAAAAACGCAAATTGAGAAAATGAAAATAAAAAATACTAATAATATCGTAATACACACCTCTATCTACGCCGATGAAAATTTTGATAGAAGAGTCTCCTACATACCTGGAACAAAAATTGTATTATAATCTGAACCTTCCTTACAGTTAGAATTTTCCCAATTCAATGAAATCAATTATAACTAGTGATGTTTTTTGTTGGAGTCCTTCAGAAAATTCATAAATTGTATTTTTTTCTATTCTGTGTGAGTTCTTAATAATGATAAAAAGTGGTACTTTCAACCAGATTTAACAACTTTATTGAATTATTCAAAAAACAAAGTGAACACATCATTTGATAATCATTATCACATATATTTCACCGCTTGTGTCTTTTTGAATTGGTAAAGTTGTCCCTCGATAACATAGATGTGTTCCGCTTAAAAGAGACGGAACGGAATGGTTTTCAAAATAAATTTCTTTTTGAGATAACGAATTCGTTTCTCTTCCAAAAATTGTTCGAATTACTCACGGAAGTAGACAGTTTTTATCCAAATATGGCTCAATTCTAAAATTGCTTCAATTATTTTGAATATTGAACTGATATAATATTAATGCAAAGATTTCATTTATTTTCTTATTTCAATTAAACAATTATTATTGAATTTCAAACATCACGAAATTACTTTTACAGATTTACTCAATTACAAAGATCGTATTCAATAGGTACATAAAGTAAAATTCATACAATACACATCACATTGATTGAATTCCATTTCTGTATGTGAATATTGTAAAAAAAATTATTTATTCAGTGAAC
>WOGJ01243746.1:0-10464 GCA_015342185.1 Leptinotarsa juncta
GCGAGCTAAGGACTAACGAGGTCTTACCTTTTAACGTGTGATTCCTAACACGGAATATGTTTATCATTACTGCAGTTTCGTCCTATAAGGACATTTTCAAACGAATACAATATACTGAAATAATTAACAATATTAACCCTTATATACCCGGTATCTATATATCACTGTATATATCACTGTATTGCCCTTAGTTTCAAATCGAATAGTTATAGTCCTGGATGAAAGACTCCTTTCCTATTTTCAGATTTTCATTGAAATGAAAAATGAGAAATAAGTCTTCCTATGTGTCTGTAGCTGAGCATTGCGGATATAACCTACTAAATGACCAAATTGACTTAGTCTAGTCGCCGGTTTTCAGATTGTGTAGGTACCCACATTGTCACAGGTAAACACAATTCAGATACTCAGTTAAGTTAAGGACCGTCTGTTATTACCTACAGTTGTGTATAGATATATAAGGGTTAACATTATTAATTATTTCAGTTCATTGTATTCGTTTAAGATGTCCTTACAGGACTTTACCAATACAAGAGGTATAAAAACATAGGAAATTTTATCTTTCATTCTTCATGATGATCTCCTACCACGTACTAACCAGATACACCTCCATCTGTTTAATTTAATAAGACTTGGCAGTAGTGGTGAACCGGCGCAGTGATACTGTGCTGGACCCTTGATCAAAAGGACTTGAAAACAAATTCGCCTTCGACTAATGAAATTGTTCTACTACATGACATGGATGAGGAGACTGCAGATATAACTCGAGGAGTTATTATACATAGCTTTTTCTAGAACATGACTTTGAGAATCATAGTTGTTGATTGTAATGGACTATACAGGATAATTGGAAACAATGTACCAGAATTAGCCAAAATTGAACTATACTTAGAAGATGTAGTTAATATTAAATAACTTCATAATTTTGTATATCACAATTAAGTGAAAACATTTTTGAGGACCTTGTAGTGTAATATTTTAACTGTAGTCAAATAACTGATGATATGGAGAAATGGCATGATTAATCCATGAGAGCGTTTCTAATAGCAGAAGTTTTTGAAATACCAAGAATAGTTGAAATAATCAAAAAAGACGTATAGGACTTATTGTGTGAGATGTAAAATATACAGTAACATTCAAATTATTTTAACGTGGATAAGTTGAAACAATATCAACAGAAAGTAAAGAATCTCAATGAAGATGAATCTAGAAAAACTACTGATTACTATTTCATAATCATGAGATTGAACAATGAAGAACCGAACCATTGGTCAGCAGAAGACAAGGAACAGAGAATAGAAGTGGTATAAAGCTAGTCTGATGCTGAGAATTCAACCAAACTTCAGCAAATCATGGTAAAATCATTTTCAGTGTAAGAGTCGTTTTAATATTTGCTTAAGATTTTGAATCCGCTAAGTGTTTCAAAGTAAGGGAAATGAAATGAAACGGTTTAACTGCTTCTACAGTTTCATTAGTGGATGATGAAATTGGACGCCTGTGGATTTAATAATTGTGATAAACATTTCCAGATATTACTGATGTATGTATTTTGCATTAAATTGTCACGAAGGCTCACACAATATTTAAAAAAATCCACTTTATAGTTTTTTATTATTTATGACAAAACATTCAATTTTCAGGTATGTATGATGGTCAGGAACATACACCAAAACTTCTTCAATGTTCTCATACAGTATGTTTACATTGTCTTACTCGAATAGCTGCGTCTCAGACCAGAGACACTGGTTCTTTTAGGTGCCCAATATGCCGAGAATTAATCAATATACCAAGAGGTGGTGTGTCAGCTCTACCTCCTTCTTTTCTAGTCAATCAACTGTTGGATTTGATGTCCAGACAAAGAAGAGAGGTTATACCGAAGTGCTCAGTTCATATCAATCAGGTAGGAATTTAGTTGGATTAGCTTTTTTATTGAATAAAAAAGTGTCTATCTCTCTGCTTTCTTAGGTACGACGTTTTTCTGTTTTTTTATTAATGACATTTTTATTTTATTGAAGGAATTGTTATTTTGTGAGACATGTGACACGGTGTTTTGTACATTATGTACTGGTGGTTCTCACAATGATGCTGCAAATAGTTGCGAACACACAATTATACCCTTCTCTATAGCCATCAAGAGGATGTCGGAGATTTTGTTGTATAAGGCAAATGACTGCATTTCGAAGGTGAGTTTGGATTAGTTTTCTTTATTCAATACTTATTCATTATTTCCTCTAAACTTAGTTGCCTTGATTCTGAATGAAACGGAGTTTTCTGACAGTGCTATCATTAGATTCACAGCAAGTAAGATACTAAGAGCTTCTATAAACAAGTATTTACTCTGAATTTGTCTTGACAGATTTATCGATGATGTCTTCACAGGTTAGGTACATAGTTTATACATGAACACTAGAAAAAATTGAATGAAGAAATAACAATTTTAAAAAGATAATCGCTAATGTGAAATTATGGGGAAATTGAAATTTACCTTTTTATTGAGCTAACTATTAACTAAAAAGAATAATGAATACCATGAAGATTGACAGCATTGCCTTAATCAGTGATAAAATTTAAATCTGACCTTTCAGTAAGTCTCAACAGTTTTTGACTTAACTACATACACTCTGTGAAACAAAAACGAAATATTGAATTTGCCCTGTGCAAACATATATTTGAAAAAATGTGACCTGGTTGGGAATTAAATCCGGATCACCTGTTCTCTAAACAGGCATGTTTAACAACTACGCTATTAGAGTCTCCAAACAGAATAACCCCTATACCCCATTCCCAATTAAGCCTTTTGGTGATAGTACGGAGAGGATGAAATTTGATCATTGTGATGAGCTTAACAAATAAACTTCATGCATCCAAATATTGATTTGTTATTTATTCTTGAATCGCTCACAAATAGGAGCATCCTCAAGAATGTATTTGTTTATTTACCTAAATTTTATCTATTTGTTTGAAGGTGGTTGACAATGTTTCATGGTGTATTTCATCAGGTCGGACTTCCATTGTCTAATGCAATATAAATTGTACTTTTCAGCATACTGTAAATTACCAGTATTAAAATTTCTCAATTGCTATAACAGATATTAATGTTAGAATTATAATGCTGGTTGTAATTGTGTATCTGTATCACCTCATTATTACAATATTATTACCCAATTATCATAGCAATTCATGTATGCCATGAAGTAAGAATATTTTCTTTTTTTGTGGCTTCACCGTTTGTTAACATATGTATATTTTATAATAAATAAACGTATTTATATTATTATTTCAATGCTTCAGAGTGACTCCGATAGCGTAGTTGGTATATGCAACTGTCTAGAACACAAGAGAGCTGAGTTCGAATCTTGGTGGGGTCACATTTTTTCAAACAAGTTTTTCTCTCATATATGTCTGCACATGACAAATTTAATCGTTTGTATTTATAATACAGGCGCTAACTTTTCTAATATTTGTGAAAAAAAAGCGTAATTCTTGACAAAAATAACCAGTTGTACATACCTTTCTACATAACTGTAATAGCTGAATAAACATTATGAACTATCATAATATCAAATTTTGTTGGTTGTAACTGAATGCTTCACAACCTGTCACTCAAATTTTTCGTAGGCTATAATTGTAATGAATAATAAGAATATCCCATACAAATGCACAATATTAAAGGGTTAGGGGCTCCTTAAACACAGTTTAAGTACTAATACTTCTGTAGAAATTTTATCCAAATTAATATTGATTTACTTTTAGTTAACACAGGCTCAAGAAGGGGTGAGTTCAGAGCTTAGTAAGTTAGTTTTAGCAAAAGAATCTTGTTTGGAAAAAATCGATGATACATTCCAACAAATGCAGACTCTCATAGACCAAAGAAAACAAGAACTCATTGAAAATGTAAATACGATGTACACTGACAAAAAACGGGTATTGGAGGAACAACATTCTCTCATTGAAAGTGAGAAAAATAAGGTTGTTGAAATGATTTTTCTTATTGCATTATTACATTGATGTTTTTCTAGGTTGAACAAGAATGTCAAGGCCTTCAATATCAAGTAGAAGTCCGCAACATTACACAACGAATCGAAATTTTATCAGAGAAATTGGACTCAACTCTGGCACTGGGTGAGCCTCGAGAAAATTCATTCTTGACGTGTAATTTCAACTTGAATGATAGTTTGGAACAGATTCAGCAGCATCTCAGCGTTTTGGGAAAAGTAAGAACCAGTACAACATTTCCTAGCCTTTGCACTGCTAAACTAGAAGAAAATGTAGTGGCTGGGATCGAAAATTTTGTTACTCTCACCACTGTGGATTACCACGGAAATGTTCGAAAGACAGGTGGAGATCCTGTACAAGCTGAACTTCAGTTAGTTACACCAGGAGAGTCGAGCCAAACCTTCCCGGTACGTGTTGTTGACTGTGATGATGGTACTTATAAAACGTATTTTCGAGCACCCAAAGCTGGTCGCTATGGAATTCAGATATCTGTGATCGATAGACCTATCAAAGATAATCCGTTATATTTCGACGTTTCTGAGCATAATAACCCAGTTTGTATATATGGAACTAAAGGCAGTGGAAAAGATGAGTTCATGCAACCTGTAGCAGTTGCTGTAGATGAGAGAGATCAGACTATTTACGTACTAGATACAGGAAATTCCAGAATTAAAGTACTGAATGAAAATTTGGAATTTCTTAAACATATTACAAATGAAGGGCTGCTTGGAAGAAGTTGTACAGGTGAGAATAATAACTCAATGAATAATAATAATAATAATGGTCTTTATTATTTCCACATTCAAAAGAATACAATAAATATTAGAAATCAAGGTTCACATATGGAAAGAAAGGGAGAAGTTTATTTTCTGTTGTGTAAACACGACAGAATATTAATGTTTTTTTTTTCAGAAAACACTAAGTTTGTTTTTCAAATCAAAAATTATTTAAAATATTCCTTTGGTATTGCATACTTGCCAAAAATTCAGTTTATAAGTGATGGGAGTTTGTAGTTCATTACTTTAAATTTTATCTGGAAATGACATAGTTGAGATGCACAATTGCCAAGAACTTGAAGTTTATAAATGATGAGAGATAAGTTCATAGTTCAGAAATATAAATGTTATTTTGAAATAGCAACTATTTTTTAAACGTTGAAATTTTCAAAAGAATTCAGTAAAAGACACTGTTTTCATTTAGTACCATTCTTCACGATAGAACCATGAAAAGTATTGAGAAGAATAATTTTTAGAGGCAATGTTATTAAAATTACTGAACTGTTGCTTTTCAGAAGCGTGCAGTTATGTTTTAATAGGTAAATTAGGTTACACCAGAATGTAAGATTTATTTTTTCTATGATTTAATGAATAACAGAAAGTCAGCTGGTTATCATGAACTGTCCTTAATAACATTGAAAAAGATATTACCTCTTATCATTAAACCTTTCATTTAGAGCTTTAAGGCTTACTGTACATTAAAAAGGTAATCCAGAGGATGTAGGCAAGTTTTTTCAATATAATATTCTTAACTACTTCAAAAAGTAGTAGCCAACAGAATGTTTGAATATTTGGGAATGAGCAAATAACAATAACAGTATATGCATTGAATAAAATTATTCAGAAATGTTATTGATGAAATGTATATCATGATTTATTGAAATTCATTATATACTGAAAAATTTTCGTGAAGCTCCTATTATCCGTTCTATTATTTTATTTTTATATGAAAAAAGATTCCAATTTTTTAAATAATGGCACTACTATATAAAGTGCAGCATTTTGGTGTGACCTCTCGCTACAATGAATTGGTTTTTTTATCAAATAGATTTTATCGAATAGATGATTTCGAAACCATACCGAACAGTAAGTGGCGTTCCCCAGGGATCTGTAACTGCTTTTTAATATATTTGTAAGCAATGTTGTAAGTGAATTTCAAATCAACGTCTCCCTCTTTGCCAATGACCAAAATTGCATGCAAACCCAATCCTGGATAGGCCATGACCAATGACCTTCAGCGAGTAGAAAAGTGGTGCCAAAAGTGGCTCCAGAATCTGAATGAGCAAAAATGCAATGTTCTCCATCTTGATTCTTATAAGCCAGGAGACCAGTATTGCATCAAGGGCGTTCTACTGTAATTCGTAAAGCACCAAAAAGACCTCAGTGATACAGTAAGCCATGACCTAAAATGAAAAATACACATTGGAAAAACTATAACTTCAATACTGTTTCTTAAAAAAAATATTTCACCTGAACTATTATCCAAAATACAGGGTGTTTATTAAACATACTGCAAAAATTTAAGGGACTATTCCTTGGACTATTCTAAGAATATTTTGTCCTTTGATGATTTTTGATAGGGTGCTTTGTTTCGAAGATACGGAACGATGAAAAATTTTGACAATAGCAATTTATTACCAAAAATTATACGTAATTTTTCTTAATCTACTCGCTCGGATGCAAAAATTCGATCCTCTCCTCATCGACTCCTGAACTCTTTCAAAAACACCAGGATCCTTTCTGATTGCGTCACACACAGCAAATTGAACGTCTGCAACCGTTTGTAGTAATCGGAATGTTGTTGACAGGTACCAACGGAATTGTTAGATGTTTTATTACTTGGTAGGTCCATTGTAATACGCTATACTTTTATTTCGGCTACGTTAATAATTTTAAAATTATCAAAATTATTATTGTCAAAATTCTTTTTCGCCCTGTATCTTCAAAACAAAGTGCCCTATCAAAAAACATCCAAGGACAATGTATCCTTAGAATAGTCCCTTAATTTTTTGCCGCAAGTTTAATAAACACCCTGTATACATTAGACCAGTTCTCGAGTATGCTGTGCCAGTTTGGAATTCTGACTTTGCCAGAGACATATGAGCAAATCCAATGGCGTATCACCAAGTTATCCCCACAAATCTGCGACCTACCCTACCATATCATCGCTTTGAATCAACTTCTCTGAAAGTGATCTTTTTAAAACACTTAAAATCCTTCATGAACACAACTCGGTGAATTGGGACTTTTTATGTGGAGTAATGATGAAAGACTGAGGAGACATCCATTCTAAATAGTGAAAGGAAGATTCCTAAAACTATGTTGCCAATATTTTCTGTGCAATCATGTTATCATCCACTGCCCATATCTTTAATTGATGTAACATTTTATCTTAGTAAAGCTTTCAATACAGTTAGTCATGATTTACGTCTAGAAAACTCATATCATAGTTGTGCTAGAGGTGTAGTATCTTTAATAAAAAATGAAAATCTGTTGAAAATTTTTAGATAACACCAGTTCAGCTACTGATGAAAATTCAAATTTAGTTTAACTATTATGGATAGGGCATAGGGATTTATTATGGATAGGGCATTCATAAAATTACTCATATATAATTGTCAAGTTCCATTTTATATTGTGATAACATAATGTGTACTTACACATTATGTTATAGATGAATGATATCAGAGTATATTTCATTTCGTATTGTATTGATCTATTCCAGGAATCGATGTTTCAAATGATGGTGTTATCGTAGTTAACTGGAGAACCAAGTATATCACTGAGATGACCAATAATGGTGAAACAATAAAATCCTTCACTAATAATGCTTTTCAAGAGCCAATCGATCTGGCAGTTGATAAGAATTATGGTCACATTTTGGTAGCAGATAATGGAATGAGTTGTGTATTTGTTTTCGATGCTGATGGAAAAATATTGTTTCAGGTGAGCAACTTTCTAAGCAGAATAATTTGGCTGTCACTCTGTTATAATTTCATTACTCTACTGAAAATGCAGCACAGTGTTTACATTTACAGCTAATATGTTTTCTCTGATTTTATTTGATAAAATGTGTGCGAGCTAAGGATTAACGAGATTTGACCTTCTAACGTTCGGTTCCTGTTACAAATTTCAAGTAAAATTCATTCACATAATATTTCTCGAAGTACAAGTGACTTTGGTTATCAATCTTAGAAATAAATATCCCTGGAATTGGATGTTCTAAGTAGTACTTCAATTTATAAAAACTTTGCATCTATTTTTTTCAAACACTGATTATTTGTTTCGTTTGTGTACTTTATACTTTTTTTGTAATTTAAAAGTAGACATTAATATCAAGGTTTTGAAAGAAACGTTTCTATTGTTCTTACAAAAAGAAAGTGAAGTAGATTATTGAGTCAATTTCTCATACAAACTAAACATGAGCCATTCACTGTTCAGAGCTTTCAACTTTTTCCTCAGAATAATTATTGAAAACATATCTTCGCTGACAAAAACCTATTTTATGTGTGCAATGTGTTCCTAGGTCGGAAAAAAAGGAACATTCAGTTTGATTTCTTCTGTTGCTGTGGGCCCATTAGGAGAAATAATCGTCGCAGATTCTCGAGTGCAAATGTTCTCGGCTAAAGGAGATTTCATGGAAGTAGTCTATGATGAAGGAAAAGGTAAGTTTGCAATTTGTAGAGGGAACAATATATATGTAATGAAGGTTGTATCTAGTACTTTAATGATTTTTCGGTCTGTGTACCAAATTGTTGCATAAAGGATATAATTGAAGTATAGTCAAAAGCTGTGTTTTCTGAATACAAAAAAGAAATAGAATAAATTTTATTAAATATGTCGCATCTGTCTGCCTTATTCAAAAGCAATCTGTTGCTTTCCTAATCATTATATTCATTGCAAATCTATTGAAGTGATGTTCAATAATTCACTGACATTTATTTACAGTTAATGAAAATCGACTCTGTTTTGTACAGGCACTGCAGAAAAATCGAAAAATCCTGAAAATACTCCAAATGTGGTGCTTGTGCGAAAATCTCGATTTACTTTCAAATCGTTGTGGATTAAATACATTTCAAGGATGCCATTCTTAGAATAGAAGTTTTTGTTAAAAAGTGTATTTCGAGGTGTTTTGTAACGACAGACAACACTACTTTTCTGATGCTTCTGACATTTACTAGGTGTGTGAAAATATTGATCTATTAGACACATTCGCTCAATTGTGGTGAATACATGCTTCAAAATAGTACAACGTTCATTAGAATCATTACTGTTGATCAGAAAAATTTCAAACAATTTATTGTGTTGATTCAGGTGAACCAATTTTTAAATAAAAATTCAGTAAAATAGGTCATAAAAATTAATACTTTGATCCATTCCAAAGTAAACTAATTAAATATTTTCCCTATTTGAGAAATGATTTCCAGTTTGTTTTATTAGTTGATAAAATGAAGAAACTAACAAATTTTAAACAATGACCTCATATGAATCGGTCAATGGGTAATCATTTGAAAGTTATGGGAAGCAATAAACATATACTGAATCCATCTCGAGACCCTTGTATATGGCTGTTGTTGGTTTCAGTACAACATCCATCTTCAAACAATTTTGCTCTCCCACAATTTGATTTTTGAATATATTAACTAAAGGTAAAAAACTAAGGGGAAGCTAAAATTGTATTCTAACTTCTGTAGTTCATGATAGCCATTTATTTCCCAAGAAACATGTAATTTCTTTATGGGAGGTAGATTAACGGATTTAAATACAGAAGAAATATAACAATTCATAAATTTCTTGGAAAAATACAACTGGACAGTGACTTATTGAAGATAAAGGAAAGAGGGAAACTTCGTCAATAAGCAATGTCTCAAAACCAACATCAATTTGATTTATATTAAACAGAAACTTACCTATTAAATTCTGCTCACTAGTGTCAACAACCTGACCATCAAAGATTTACTAGACAGAACTAAATATACTGCAAAAAATTCAGCAAACTCTTGTCTCCCATCTGCCCTTTATTTAGCAATCTTCCAAAATTCGCTAATATTCCCTACATTTACCCTTCCACATAAGTAACATATCTTCTATAACATTCATTAGTCTATGCTTTCCATTAATTTTTCAAATCATATATTTGTACATGACACTACTGAATATTTGTTTTCTTATATCATGCATCTTGTCTACTGCCTGATACACAATTTCATAAAAAGCATAAACGATACAAAAATATCCAATAGCACCGAAATCACGTCCATTAAAATAATTATAATGAATTTGCATTTCAAAATTGTAATTTGAATCAGGGTTGTAATGGAATCTTGTCGTTTTGTGTGCCATTCCATGCTCCAAACTTTTGTTGAGTCTAATTAACCAGTAATTTGACATATTTATAAGGTTTACCTATATCACTGGAACTTTATTTCTCAAAATTGCAAACGTTTTGGAAAGTAAATATACATATTTTCATTCGAAGCATTTTCCACCAATAATTTTTTAGGCTTTGAGAACAGAAAGTAATTAGTTTTCGAATACTTGGAAATTCACAAGCATAAACTTTGCGGGTGCAACCTGTTAAATGATCAAATCGATTTAATTTACTCTCCGGTTTTTAAATTGGCACCTCTTTTCTATTAGTACCTACAGGGGTGGTATATGTAATGAATCATTGTTAGTTTATTGTATAAGTTTG
>WOGJ01243917.1:0-18181 GCA_015342185.1 Leptinotarsa juncta
CCTCCAGCTTCTGTGGAAGAGCTGAAGGGATATATCAAGGCCACAAAGGCCAAGAAAGACCCTGAGGTCGACTCAATAACTAACAAGTTGTTGAAGAGGTCCCCGAGTACTTCGGCGAATGCTTACTGAACATCATAAACAGTTCGTTGGCCCTCAGACACTTCCCCAGAAGGTGGAAGCATCCGATCGTCGTCATGATCCTAAAAAAGTGTCAGAACCCGCTGTTCCCACAGAACTATCGCCCGATGTCTAAGCTGGCTGAAAGAGTTGTTGTCCAAAGGCTCAGCGAAGAAGTTGAGGACCGAAATGTTCTGCCTGATGAACAATTTGGCTTCAGGAGAGAACATTGAGTTACAGGCTCTAAGGCTGGTCGTAAACACAATCAAAGAGCTTAATTCCAACAAAAAAGTACACATTGTGCTACTTGACATCTCGAAGACCATCGATTGTATTTGGCACGAAGGTCTTCTGCACAAATTGAACGTGTTCGACCTGCTTTGAGGCCTCATCCGGTGGATAGGGTCTTTCCTGAAAGACAGGACATTTCGGGTTAGAGTAGAGGGATCTCTGTCTGATAACAGAGATATCCTTGCTGGAGTGCCACAGGGGGCCGTGCTCTCTCCGACGTTGTACTCACTTTACACTAGTGACCTTCCGAGGCCCGAGCATGTGAAGATATCTCTGTACGCCGATTACACGGCTCTCCTCTCATCTTCCATGGGTCGGGAGCTCGGCGTCGTCTACATGCAACGTGCATTGGACGACCTCGAGCGCTGGTACCTCGATTGGAAGATCCGAGTGAACCCGAACAAGACTCCGGCGATAACCATGGAAAGATTACTATCTTCTCCGGCCAGAAAAGATAAAGTCTCTGGAAGGGAGATTGACTGAAAGCGCGGGTAAAGTACCTCGGTCTTCTAATAGACCGTAGGCTCACTTGGAACCCGCACATTATGTGCGTCAAGTCAAAGATCGAGGGTCGGATAGTTAAGTCTGTACCCTCTGATCAACAGAAAATCCAAAATGAGTTTGAAGAACAAAATCACCATCTACAATATGATGGTCAAGCCTGTCGTCATGTATACTTGAGGTGTCTGGGGACAAGCGGCCAAGTATAATATCTCCACTCTGGAGAGATTACAAAACAAGTTAATGAGGATGCTCCTTGTTTTCGTGAGGAATGAAACCATCCGCAGAGATTTGAAGCTGCCTTCCATTCGGCAGTCCATTCAGTCGAGGAATCGTCGAGTTTTTAAGGGTGCGGAAACTCACGAAAATCCGTTAGTTAGGGAAGCTATAGATCAGGGGTGGCCAACTTGATTAAACATAAGATCTACTGTTTACTAACGGGACCCTGTGCGATCTAGCACTTACATATTTCTCGAAATCTTAAATGAAACAGCATAGTGTTCAGTACACAATCATAAAACATTTTTTATTGAACAGTCTTAGGAGTTCCTTTTCGTATCACATATGAGATTGTTTCCTTAAATTTACTCAATATTTTGGAATTGAAGTCTGAGTTGATGATGTTTAATCAACATTCACAGATCCTATCTATAAATTAGTGTGAGCATTGCGTCGCAGTATCTTCTACTAGTTTAGCATAATCAGGTTTGTAGTTGGAAATTGCCAACCTTAAAGAATCCAATGTATGAGCGTCTGTCAAGCGAGAACGACGTTTATTTTTTGTTTGTTTTAAGTAGGAAAATGCTGACTCACATTAATATATTGAACAAAACACGAATGAAGTTGTTCAACATATTTCTTCAAATTTGGATATTTGTCGTTGGAAATAAGTGCCCAGAAATCTTGACCTGAGGATGACCTTGCTTCTAGAAATATGTCGCAGAGGAGAGTAATAATTTCGTTTTGTAACATCATGTGCTCTATTTGAATTATATCTACAAATTTTGTAGCCAATTCATAGATATCACTATGATCAATGGAAATTGTAGGTAAAATGTATTTCCATGTGATCCTTGATGTTTACAAATTGTTCAATTTTTTTCTTCTCTATGTCAACTATCACAGACGCTGTTTGACTTTGTCTGTCTGGTCTATTTATTTATATTTTTTGCCTTGCCACGATCGACTGGACTTATGGTTGCGGTCGACCGGTTGGCCAGCCCTGTTCTATATAAAATTCGTTGATACACTCTCACATGTTGGAGAATTTTTCGACTGTTTGCTGTCATTTAAAAATCAAAAATAAAATAATATTCTATATTAAACGATAACAGTCTAAAAATGTTTTACTAATTAATGCATTACAAAAGTAATAACAGATGAATCAACACATTCAAAAATTTCTTAAGATTATAACCGTACAATTTACAATAATTGTTTTATTGAAACCGTTAACTTCTGATTAACTTTGTTTTTCACAATTCAAACGTTTGATGAAATTGAAAGTAAACAATCCCTTGATTGATTATGATCCTTGCCTCTAATTCACGTATAAGACACGGAGTACATTACAAATACTCACGACTGATACAGTTAAGTATTTTTGAATAGACGAAACTATCTGGAAAGACGAAGAGCTGACTAGCATAACTTCCATCAGAAAAAATCAGAGTTATTCCCTGGTCACGTCTGAAGAAGTTTTACTTCGAATATTTTAAAAGTCAGCCGAACGGTTTCAACTATTTTATTGCTGATTATCCAGGTTTATTCAAGTATTCTCCTGGTATGCGACAAATTTAGAACATCTTTAATTCCAGGAAAAACCAGTTTCATGATAGCAATTACGAGGAGAATGAAAAAAAAATCGGCCAATCGGTTTCAACTATTTTGTTGCTCATCCTTCAAGGGTATTTGAGTGTTCTTTTGATTAGCAACAAATCAAGAATACTTTGTTTTCCAGAAAAAACCGGTTTCAAGATAGCAAGAACAGAGAGAATTTAAAAAAATATTAAAAATCGGCTGATCAATGCCAACTATTTTGTTGCTGGTTCTCGGAGTGTATTTGAGTACCCTCCTGATGATCAATAAATTTGAAATATTTTTCATTCCAAGGAAAACCAGTTTCAAGATAGCAAAAATGAGGAAAATAAAAAAAAATCAAAAACCGGCCGATCGGTTTCAACTATTTTGTTGCTGATACTTAAGTTGTATTTGAGTATACTCCTGGTGAGCAACACATTTAAAACACTTTTCCTTCCCAGGAAAACCAGTTTCAAGCAGTTCAGCAAGAAAGAGAAAAATGAAAAAAAATAAAATCTGCTGATCGTTTTCAACTATTTTGTTGCTGATATTCAAAGTGTATTTACTGACTCTACTTTTGGTGAGCAATAAATTTAGAACATCTTCGACTCCAGGAAAAACTAGTTTCAAGATAGTAAGATCAGAAAATGTTTAAACATTTTTTGCTATACCCAAGGTTTAGCAACTAAATAGTAACTAAATCTTCTGTAAAGATCAAAAGAAAAGTATATAATTTATTGAGTTGCTTTGCTACCTTTATATCACCAAAGTATTATTGGCGATTTCTAAGGATCGACACGAGCAACAAAATCGTTGTTTTGGCAACTAATTAGCAACTATTTAGTTACAAATTGATGAATTTTTTTGCAATTTTGCTGTAGATGTACCTAGTATCGTTTCTTATCGTTATGGATTGTCTCAGTAAGCGTTCCTGAAAGTTTCTCTGAAACGTTTGGATAACATCTTCAGAAGCACAAAAAATGTTTTGCCTGTCCATGAGATGTGTTATACAAGAGAATATATTTCGAAAAAAGAGTTGAAAGAAGAAGGACTACTTGAATATTAATCAAGATTCAAAAACCTAAGGGTGAAGAAATAAATACCACAACTAACTTTATATGAACGTGTTATATGTTGCACGAGTCAGTAAGGAATTAGATTAGTTCGGTATAAGCTGTAGTTCGGTACAATTAATAATTATGAAGTGCTATTGAAGTTAAAGTGTTCTAGTTGAATTTTGAATAGTTAACTGGAGATGTGGTTTAAGAAGCGTCCCATAAAAAAAACCTAACAAAATCTACAACATTCAGGTATACTGATTATAGACCGATTACCCAGTAGACTAAGAGGAATTTCTAGAGAAAAGTATCACAAAAGGCAAAACATATGAAAAAAACAAGAGGACCAATAATGTTTGAATTACAGATCCCCTGAACTCAAACATATATCAGTTTGATCTTCCTATTGAAGATGATTACTTGGTGATCGAAACACGTGTCGAGGTGTTAAAATGATAGTTTGGTATTGAGAAATAACCCCAGTAATATTCAATTATATTGTATGCTATTTCACAGAAAAGAAATAAAGTAAAAAAAGAGAAAGATTATTTGTTTATAAATATAGTCAAACACTATTTATTCTATTATTCTTTGAATAAATGAAATGCTCATCTTCAAATAGTGGATATTCTATGTTAATTTACTTCATATCGACAACAGAAAAACTGCTTTACTTTTGTGTCTTGTATTAGATAATTATAAAAATATAACTACTTTCATCCGAATTTTCAAGCATAGAAGATGTTACTCAATCTCTCGAAATTGTTGGTGGCTAATGAACTGAGAGTTTGAGCCAAATTTATTTTTAGAAGTTAAATTTCAAGTTGAAACTTATCGAATGCGTTTTTGTTTGTTTTGTAAGGAAAGTTGGGATACAAGAATTCTCCTTGAGGCTAATCAGTGGAGTTTGAACATTTGATCAGATTTTATTAATTAAATTCCTTTTCAAACTTGTCGTAACTTCAACTTTCATGGTGGAAGATTTCGCTAACGTTGGAGAAATTTGCTTGTTGGAAAATTTGCAAATAACCCTTAGTTTTTCAGTGACAGATATCACATGCCAAATTATTGAGTAAGTTTTGTGAATCTTTACGAGTAACGTGATACAAGTCTGTCAATCAATGATGGAATCACACTGGTTCTTTATATTGAAGATTTCTATTTCAATTTTCAATTCATATTGTGATAGTGGTGTTGAAAGTTTTTGTATAAATATGTATGAGTTTAGTTCATACAGTGCAACTGATAGAAAAATATATTACAATTTAGTTGAATTTTATTGTCGTGGTGAACCAGAAGAAGAAAATTTTGACTTAGTTTCATTTTTCCAAACTAAGTTGAGATCAAAAGTAAAGATTTCGAACCCGGAACAAAATACAACGTCGTCACTGTATTGAAAAAAGTGTATGCGAGTCTGATAATAATAACTTTTTTTAGATTACTAATCATCACTCATAAAAACATATAAAACAGAAAGTCATACAAATTATGAAACAACAAAAGTTAATTGGCGTTCTAGGGCGACTTTATTGATTCCAGTGGCCCCTTCCATCAGAGGTTGAGTCATGTTTGAAGATCATCAGTGTTATTATTAGATTGACTGGTGTCTCAGCTATACTTGTTTTCTTATAATGGTCAGTTAGTTTGGAGCATATTTGGCAATACAGTTGATCATGACCCATTAAAAGTTCTATTTCCAGATGATTCAACAATAAACTTTGCACGGACTGGTTATCAGTCATATTAGGAAACGCTAGTTTAAGTTATTGAGAGTCACATACGAGTCACATATTTTTACAGAAAAAAACTACAAACACAATACAAGATAGATTGTACGAATCATTCAATCCAGAGCGGTCAGGAGTATTGATTCTGCTATTTTTCTGCTCACGAAGAGTATTCAATAAGAACTCCAAGAATTCGGAACAATACTCTTGTTGACCTAACGAGTATCTAGTGGACTTCAAAGTCTCTAGGAAATCGGTTGGTGATAAAGGTGAACATTCTCATTAAAGATTTTTGTGAAAAATAATAAGCTACTGTTATTACTTTGAAATGTGTATCTAGATAGGAATTGAAAAAGCGGAATTTCTAGGAGATATCATTTTTTAGAAGAAGAGCTCCTTGAAGTTCTGCTTCACCAACATTGAAAATAAATATGGGAAATTTCCAAACAAAGGAAAATGAATACAACAAAAATTATTTGTGAAGATGCCACGAGAGATACTATTTATATTTTGGGATTAGTAAACACAAATTTTCTAATGAAAATGGCTTGATTGTGTTTTGAAATATTCCCCTTGATAATCAATACACTTTTGCATTCGTTCAAACCACTCGTCAAAGCAGTTTTTCCATTCCTTTTGAGACACCTCCAAAACATGGTTTTGGAACGCTTCAATTGCTTCTTTGGTGCTCGTGAATCGTCGACCACGCAGTTTACCTTTGAGATAAGGAAACAAGAAGAAGTCATTGGGTGCCAAATCAGTACTGTATGGATCTGTTTGACGAGATGTGTGAGAGCTCGCATTGTTATGATGGAGAATGATTCATTTTCAGCGGTTATTTTCTCGAATTTCTCGAAAGACTTTCGGCAAACAAATGGTCGTGTACCATTCAGAATTGACCGTTCTACATTGCTTAAGCCGAAGAAACAGGCGATCATTTGCTTCGCTGTGCTTCTTTCACAAACAACTAGAAGTGAGACTAATTTGCAAGGATTCCTCTATCTCACAATATGTCACATAACGATCTTGCATACGATACGCACTGTTTCGATGCTTTGTGGGGTGAATTTTCGTTTTGTGGACACCCGCGATTTTGAAAAAAATTTTGACTGTACTTACGTATTTTGATGCGTAGATTACGAATCCGAAAGAAAAAAGCGGTGCTCTCCCTTATTCAAAAAGTTACAGCCCTTCAAATTTCAGAAAAGGGCAACTTTTCAGCATTCTTTTCCACCAAATAAACTATGTAGAAACACAAGCATTTATTCTCTAGGTCACCTTTATACCTTATTCCTCCTTCTTTGACACTTTTCACTTCAATAATGAACATTTTTCTTATAAAAAACTTAATTTGAAAACGAGTGCTTCTCCTGGTGACATTATTCTAATTTCAGGTTAGTTACTAGTGACATTTCAGAAAAAAGCGGTTGGTATTTGCCGTCGCCTACTATTTCAAATTCGTAATACACGACCAAAAACCAATTTACGATCTAAAGAATGAAGGCAAAAAACATTTGAATTACTTTAGGAATATGGACTGCATCAGTCGTACCAACCATGTCATTAACCTTAAAAACGTAAAATACAGAGATATGTAACCAAAAAGCAGCTCCGTACATTTTTTAACATTTTTATAGTAAAAATGTTGATTATTGAAGTGAAAAGTGTCAAAGAAGGAGGAATAAGGTGTAAAGGTGACCTAGTCAATAAATGCTTGTGTTTTTTTTAATAGTTTATTTGGTCAAAAAGAAGGCTGAAAAATTGCCCTTTTCTGAACTTTGAAGGGCCATAACTTTTTAAATAAGGGAGAGCGCCGCTTTTTCCTTTCGGATTCGTAATCTACGCATCAAAATACGTAAGTACAGTCAAACATTTTTTCAAAATCGCCGGGTGTCCACAAAATCCAACGGAAACCTTCTCTTGAAATTTTAATTCTTTTGTCAACTTTCGCAACTTACTGTAAACAATACAAATATCACTTGTTTAGGCTGTTCACGTTAAGAAGAGAATGACGCATTTTTGGTAATTTTGTATATCCAACATAACAACGTTAAAATTTTCACTGAAATGCGTTCAACAGCAATGAAACTAGTAACATTTCATCTCCTAAGTTGCTCAACTGATAATAAAATTTCAGACGTTGCAGAATCGAACAAAACTCGAAAACTGTCAGTCTTTCTTTTCTTTTCTTTTCAGAGCTAATAATTTCTATCGATAAGACCTGCGTATATTCAATATGCTTAAGGCATTGTCGAAATAGTCCTAACAAATACTAAAAGTAAGTAGGGATAATAGCAATAAAACATATCAACAGTACAAAAAAATTTCAAAGTTCGAAATAGTGCACATGTTGGCAACGCCGTAACTTGTCATCTTATGACGTCATTCTCTTCTTAACGTGAACAACCTATACATCAAAACGTTGTGGATACGTTTATGCTAAAAATGTCAAACTTCATCATGATGTTGCCACTATTGGCAGCAGTGTTGTCAAATATAAATAGTCCCCCATCGTATAGTGCATACCCACACATGAACTGGAGAAACAACCTTCAGAGACAACATGAATCTAGAAACATTTAAATAATTTTTGTAATATTTTTGTAACTTTAGTCTTATAATTACTATTAGCAAAGTCCTTGCTGAAAAAATCAAGTAGGTATGAACACCTAGACCTGATTTCACAATTTGAATTTCATATAAATAGTTTTCATAATATGGTTTTTTTCTCAAGAGATTTTGAAAACATACCTTTTGGAGCTTCAGCGCCTTCTTGGAAGCCTCCTCCAAGCTGGCTTTGCGATTGTCCTGTGATAGCGATACCTCCACCAGGTATAACGTGGCCTACCAACTGCAAAAAAAATACTGAAGGTCTGATTTTGTATTAGGAATAACATACAATATAATTTAAATATAACAGGTTGATATAGTTTCTTCTTCAAAAAAGAAGAACTGAAAATGGTATACTCTGTTAAAAATATCAATATGTAGCTATCGACATAGTTTGTCCCGATTTCAAAATCGTTAACTTTAGAACAGAATAGTCTTGTCTTACGCGAGTGGGAGAAATATGATGGTAATGTCATTTCAAAAATTGTTTAGCTTAGTGCACCGCAGGGATCGGTTAAAGGTCCACTACTATTTCTTCTGCATGTAAATGACCGACCGCAAAATATAATACATACATTTACTAATGTTTACTAGCGTTACCACTATATAGAGAAACTTACTGGCAAATCAGAACGCATAATTGACACATTCATTGCATGGACTCAAAAAAGCAAGCTCATTCTGCATTTATCAAATTGTATTCAAGTGGAGATTAATCTGATAATTCCATTACAAGTGTTATCAAATCCTCTTTTGAGGTACATTTCTTGAGTACCCAGTTAGTCTTCAAAGTCATTAGGCAAATGAAATTAGGTTTGAATGGAACAGGCTTGCTCAGGCTTGGTCCCATTCTCATATGAACAAAAAAATATTTATTTGGGATACGAAAAAAATAATACGGCTCACCTACGATATGAGCTGGTTTCATATCTCAATAGAGATCTGGAGGAAATCTTAGTTTTTGTTGGCAGTAGCCAAGTACTTATGATTCACTCTTGAAGATGATTACTTGATGATCGAAATACGTGTCGAGGTGTTAAAAATAACTGTTTGGTGTTGGGAAAAAACTCCAGTAATATTCAGTAGCCAAGTAGATCAATATTCAGAAAAAGCATCTATTGATTCAGTCAATTTGATTCACTGAACGTTCCGAATCATATCTACCCGTGGCGTCCAAATTCATCTCAATACATTTTTAACTACATTTTGCAATTACTCTTTCATCTTGATACAACTCACAGCAATTTGGATTGAATGAATTTGTAGCTTCTGCACAAACATCATTCTCGAAGAATTTTGAGTTTTGTATGTCCCCATAAAAACACATAAAGAGACTTAATTGCAGTGCATATTTTCTTCCATAATGCCCGACCAGTATGAAGTGGAATTTGTGAACTACTCTAAAAACTACTGGTCGAACAGCTATTCGACTTTTGCTTGATCTTTGAGATATAACGAGTTGACCAAAGCGCTTCCACCCACATGACCCACTTCTGTGGTTATCAAAAAAATAACCAATATATGAGTTCTCTTGTAATAACATTGATCTGCCGAACATCGCCGCTCCCTGTGAGAGTGTTAAGAAAAATCCGAGGCAATCTCTCACAAGAACTTGGCCATTCACAGACCGCAACTTGCATCCTGACTTGGGACTGCACCTGTACAAAATTCAACTGACCCAGGAACTGAAGATATACGACCAAAGAAAACGACGTTGGCCAGGTCACCACTGTCAACGGCAAGCACTATAGCAAGATATGTGGTTTCAGCAGAACAGCCATCGGTCAAATTTAACTCGATTTATGCCATGGCAGACATTTGAACAATTTTCAGAATAGGCCTCTTCATTGGCGCTCAATTACTTTCCAGCGAGCAGATTTGGTGTGCAGATTTGGATATGTTGGATGCAAGTCCAATCCATGCATTTATGTCATGGGCTTCATTGATTTGTAAATTTACTAATAATAAAGTGTAATTTGAATACATCTTGGATGAAAACTTATCGTTGGAGAGAAATTCCATTAGAGTCAATCAATCAGTTACTCCACTCAACAAGCAATGTGTGTATAGAGAGAATAATGCAAAGGAACTACGAACTTCGTTTCCTCGCTGAATGTACATCAACTCCACTGCATTCGTTCAACTTCCAAAGCAATCAGAACTTTCTACATATCCAGCCCAAACTTAGAATGCGAATCCAAAACATTTAAATCATATGCACTCACCCTATTGTGGAATCCTCTACCCACTCTTTCGGCGTTGACCCAGATTTGCCATTCTCCAGTCTTGCCATTCCAACTCTGACACGTATGATACCATCTGTTCAGTCGCAGTGGATAATTAAGTCTATAGAAAGTGTGACCTTCCACCGCCATGCTGAAGTAGCTGGACCTTTCCGTGTTGGATATCCAGGAATGGATGGCTTTTGGTTGTCCGTCAACTGAAATACAATTTCAATTTTAGAGTGTTGCATCAAGGAAGTTATATGGCTCAGTTGTGTTGTTCTGCTATTGAATCATTGAATGGCACAAGAATGTACGTACACTTTTTTACTCTTCTGTGATACATGTACACTGGTATAGCGACTTGTGAGTGTACTATTTTCATGCAAATCAGATAACCAATAGGACTTATGTTAAGAATATTTATAATTATAATTTATTTGCACTGAAACGATTTCACAAAACTTACATCTAGGAATACAGACCGTGACTTATTCATACACATACTTCAACAGTTTAAAAAACCTAAACATACAGAATCACTGCAAATGACAAAGTGTCACCAAGCCATAGGACTGTTTGGCAAAAACCAAAAGGCTGCTCATAGTTGAACATAAAATTATTGTAAGAGTAAAACATGTCTGAGCTTGCCTCATAAGAACATCATATTGAAAATTCAAAAGATTAAAAGACCGTTGGTATATAATCTCATTGGTGGAGAAGCAAAAATGTTCTCAAATGAGATTATCATATAATATTGATATTATTAAAAGCAAGTCAATGATATACAAATATAGAGTACAAAAATTAAAAAACACGCTTTCAAAGAAAAAGTTAAAAATATTTTTGTAATAAGCTCAAAATAAGATCCAACGGAAAATACTAGCATTATTGCGAAAAAAGCGACGTGCGCTTGATATTCGAAAAATATGGCACAAAGCGCCCACGCTTTTTTCACAATAATACAAGTATTTCTCGTTTGTTGTTATTGTTATAACCTCACTTGAAAAAAAATAACTTTTCAGTTCGATGTTCTTCAAAAGCGTGTTTTTCAGTTTTCAAACTATATTGATTTTTCATTTTTTAGTTTCGTATGCTATAAAAGCGTATTTTTTAGTCTTTTCAAACTGTATTTATTTTAACTAAACTTTGCCCTATATTGTTTAGAAAAATGACTATGGATATTTTCCGATTCCGGAGAGGGAGCCCAAAAATCAGCTACCCAGCCCAAGGAAGGCAGCAGGCATGCAAAGGAGGGTTAAAAATAAGGCATCAGGCGGGTGTGTTAATAAAAAAATACTTTTTCCAAATGAAGAAATACATGTAAAGTGAGTTCGAATTTCATCAAGGAGGTTCCGTACAGCGCTATCTGCATGCGAATAGATCAAGCAATAATGTCAATATATCAAATAGGTTACGTACAGCGCCATCTGCTCGCGAATAGATCAAGCAATAATGTCGATAACTCTGGAGGTATAAATAAACTGACAAACAAACTAACATTCATACAGGTGTATGTACATACATACAGGTGAAGCTGATAGAAGCGTGTTAATTATTTAAAAAGTTCCAATTAAGACTTTTGTAAAGTAAGGTTAGATACTGCCAAGTACCTACCAACACAGGAAAGAAGCTCCCAATTTCAATCATTTCATGTAATATATCTATATCTTTCTGTGATGTTAGTCATACTTCCTTGAATCGCATTCTTCTCGTTTTCTCAAAATACATATCTTGTGTATTTTATTCCGGTGTTCTCTTTCCGGAAGATTAAGAACCGTAAATAAAAATGACATAAGAAACTACCACGTTCCATCGTTATTACTGTAATTATTCACGCCGGCACAGCTTTCCTCGATTAATCATCAACAATTGGCCAGAGTAAATAAATGAGCTAGATACGCCTCAAGAATATACCGTACCAGAAGTGAAACCGTAGCTAAAACAATATACCATCTGAAAGACCGATAAAGCGATAAAAAAACCAATATGAAAACAACATTTGCTAAATGACTAGATGATTTTCAATCCATCATTCCATTAACAGTGGCGGGTCGTGAGGTAGGACGCAATATTTTTATGTTTGAGGAATAGAATCAATTTCAAAATTGAGTTTCCTACATCAACATCAAAACATCGTTTTCAGTAGTCTTTCCTTTGTTGAAACTGGACCGAATTCTTCCATATTTCAACTACTTTTATCCTAATAGAGTCATTATTTAGAGCTTACTGACTTTGCTTGAATGGAAAAATATTGAATCTATCCCAAATAACATGCCTCCATCAAAATGAGCAGATACTTTTAATTGAAAATATCGTTTTACTTGAGATCAAATTTTGCATAACGGCTTCTAGTTTTCTACTTTCTCATCTTTAAACGACTTTATAACTTCAGAAGAAAAGGAGAATGTATCTGAAAGAGTATCTGTTACATGATCTACTAACTGCGTTATTAAGTACTATTCCCAAGTAGAGAGAATTTGATCCTCCGCGAGAAGGAAATATTAAGAGCACAGAGTTGTTGGTTCAGAGAGGGAACAAGACACCTTCAAGTTCTAGTGCAGATGTTTTCAGTCGCAGATACAGGACAGATATATCTACCTGCTTAGGAACTTATGAGACTGTATTTCAAGCGGAAAATTACGCTATTGAATTGTGTGCGGAAAGACTGGATAAATCCAGTCAAGCGGCGTTGGAAGCTCTTGGATCTTGCCGAGCAACGTCTAACTTGGTAGCAAATTGCCAAAAACGACTCTCCTCGATAGGATGACTTAACAGATTGTCTCTGGTCTGGATTCCTGGCCATACTGGCGTAGAAGGCAAAAAGGCTGGTGACTTCCTTACAGAAGAGGGTGCTGCTAGCAGCTTTATCGGACCAGAACCTGTCATTGGTATCGCTTCAGGCTTTGCCAAACGAACATTGAACACCTGAATGGCAAGAAGAGTTATGGACTTCTGGCAGAATCTTCCAGGATTGGTTCACTCCCTTCAAAGCTCGATACCAAACAGTTGTTGGACTACAGTAAGGATGAACTAGGGACGAACTGGACTTGTTACAGGTCACTGTCACTTGAATCATCATATGCAGAGACTCGGACTGTCGGAAGATAGTGTGTGTCACTTCTGTTTGGGAAATGATGAAACAGCAGATCATATACTTTGCGTCTGCCTCGCTGGGGACGGAATCAAGGTTTTTCGAGTTCAGCAGAGCCGTACTCTTACCATTAGACCCAAAAGACCACTCACCATACAAACTAGTCAGCTTCGTTGAGAAGCTGATTTTTTTTGGTCTAGTGTGAATAGGTATGAGCCACAATAAATTCTTGTGGGTTGCGGTGGAGGATCGAATAGACCCACCCACTTCAGACGTAACCTAACCTAACCTATATGATCTACTCATCTTCTTAAAGAGTTTTTCTGGAAATCAATCACTTCCTTCCTTTCTTCGGATATTTTGACATATTTGTTTCATAAAGATGGGAGAGTAGAGACCCGAGATCAAGTATGCTTGGAATGAACAGAACTAGCATCATTTATATTTTCAGAGTCACTCTGTAGTACTATGTTAGTTGATGTTGAATCAATATCTCCTTTTTCAACAGTTGCCATTCGATGTTTTGATTGGCTTTCAGGTTTTGCTGTGGTCCTCTTTGGTTATAATCTCCAAACGTTTCAACTGAAACTGCGGCAGTCATCTTCAGTGGCGTTGCCGAAGTACTCTCCTAGATTTACCAACTATATCTACATTTCTACATCACTTGCTATTCGTAGTTTTGGAATATTGACTCTAGTTAGTTTCTATGAATTTTTGATTGTTCAAAGCAATTATGGTCCAGCCAATCAGTCAATATGTCTTGACACAATTATGTCGCTGCAATTGAAAATGTTGCTTTTCAAATGCTAGAAACACTGTTCCGAATCAGAAAACTGAAACTGTTGATGCTTTATAAAGCTCAGATCAGACCTTTTTTATGGAGCTCATGTATGGAGCTCCGCCCCTAAGCAGACCCTGAAGCTGTTCCATCCAGAAAGGAGTCTTCCGCCTGATTCAAGACGATAACATTATGTGCAACTTTGATAGCATGAAACATCGAAGAAAGGTTGGAGATTTGTCTCTCTTCTATAGATACTTTCACTGGAGGTGTTCAAGTGACTTGGCACATTTGATTCCACAAAGAGCGGTACATATCAGAAATGCACCATGGACTGTGGCGTCTCATCGCTTTGAGGTTCAACTCAGTACACCTCAAACTTCACTGTTCAAGAACTCTTCCATTTGGAGAACTGCTTTTATGTGAATCGCTACTTTCGCATAGGAACCGTTCGTAGAGCGCTTCAAGGATTTTTCTCTTTTGTCCTTGAAAAAATACCAAGAACACGAGGCTAGCGACTATAGCAATCGATGTCATTGATACTCAAAACAAGAAACAGTAAGAACGCCTTGTTATTGGCTGTCAAGTTTTATATTATTCTAAAACACGGGTCTTGCATAAGAAGTAGTACCACCAAATACACATAACATTAATTCTTTTTTCTTTGACGCATTAGATAAGTAATGTATTGCCTTCTGGCTCGCATTATGTTAGAATACTAGTTATTTATTGATTTTCGAATATTGTAACTGATAATAAGTAAACATGAATCAGTACTAAATTCACTGGAGTACAGGAATATTAATATTCACAAAATTTTATCGAATTTCACTAAATTGAGTTTTATCAGAAGGACATCTGTACCCTCTAGCTAGTAGGTTTATTTCAACATGTTTGGAAAGGAGTTCGTAACCTTTAAAGCGGACAATAGACGGATAAAACGTATTGCTATATATGGCCCTAGGAAAAGAAGCAGCTTTATTCATGAGTTGAACAGAATATTCATTCAAAACGAAACCAAATACATGAAAGGAGAACGTAGGTAGGCGGTTTATGCATTTTTTTCATAAAAAAACGGAAAAACATGAGAGAAATATTCAAGGATACTTATTTTCAGCATCTTATGTTTGAACTTATATGAATATCCTGATCAATACTCTAGTCACTCTAGTGTAACGTTCTGCTGGACCATTTGAATGCGATCAGTGTGAATCCAATTTGAATTTTATTTTGCTTCGCGCTCATTCCAGGAATTTCGAGGATAATGAATGTAATTAAGTTGGAAATTTAGTGGAGAATCGGCATGAATTGCAGATCCATTCTCGTTATTTGAAACGGGAAGATACTTATTAACATTATATATAGATTAGGGAGGTAATAAAAGTGATATATTTTTGGGGTTTGCGGTATTCAGACCAGAATATTCTTTATCTGAATAACTTTTATATTTTCATCCAGTTCACTATGCTTTATTTAACATTGCTTGAACAAATTATTTAGTTTTTGTATCAGATGTTGCAAATTAATATTTATCAACAGTTCCACATTATTTTCAGAATGACATCATAAAAGTGATTAATAATATTGGTTTTGAAGTGAACTATGTATTCAATATGGGGTATTCAATGGTTTTCTAAAATTATAAATGAAAATCAACATTAATTTCATCTGAATCTATGAGCTTTTTCATTTTAATTTTGAACGTCCTTCGTGGTATTGGCCAGGGGAGTAGTGTGTTTTTTATAGGTGTCTGTCCATTACCCTACAGTGTATGGAATACATATAATGCATGTTCATCCCACTATAGGTGTCGATCCACTATCACACCAAGATACTTCAGTTTATTAATTTTTTCAATATGTGGACAACCTCTGAGGCATATTTGGTCATAAGAATAACTATGTACTGGAATATATCTTTCTGTAAGTTGGTCTTCACTAGTTAGAGAGAAGGTGATGAAATTACTCTTTTAAAAATTTACTGTTAATAGACTGTGATTCAACCAACTGTGTACACTGTAGTACACTGTAGTACACTCATATACTTTTTCTCATATGTCATTTATGAAAACAATAGGAGTAATCATCTGCATATGATACTATGCGGCCATAAAAGTTATTTAGATCAGCAATGTCGTTAATATACACGAGAAACAATATTGGACACAGCACTGAACCCAGTGGAACACCGATTTTGATTTTCAGTGAGTTACTGAGACAATTTTCAATTTTTACTCTATATATTCTGTTTTGTAAATAATTTTTCAATAGATTCAGTGCTGTACCACGTATGCCAACTTAATGAGACGTGCAGGTAAAATATTGTGCGACACAATGTCGAAAACTTATTTTGGATCGAACTTCGCTGCCAACTTCATAGTCAGAATTTTCAATTGCGTCAATATAGTTGAGAAAATATAATCCATCAGAAATGACTGCTTTTCCCTGCTATAGAAATCACATTTTACGAAACTGAAATAGATATCATTCATGGAAACGTATTCATATAAAACTCTCAGGTGAGAAAACTCATTTTCATTTCCCCTGCTTGAATTATGCAACTATAGAAAAAGTATCAAGGTGGTAAATTAATTATTTCAAATCGATAATTTTCCACAAAATAATTCTTTAATGTATTTTCATTTCACTTTCCAAATAAAACTGTTTGTAATAATATTTTCTTATTTCAATAACAACTGTACGCCACTGATATCGTGTTGACTAATTAGTGTCAACTGTAACTATCAAATAACTCACTTCTCTGGTAGCCGTACTTCTGATGTATATAGTTCTGCCCTTGACTCTAGATGTTTGCAGAAAAATGTACATGTAAAAGGTCAGAACGATCTAAATCGTAGGAGGCTTTAAAATTTAAGGTTATGATATGGTATAAATAGCATCAAACAGGGAATTTGCATTCCATCATGCTGAATTTGTGTGTCTAACGTTGATGGAAAAACTGTGTTTCAAATTAGGGCTCAATTGAGAATATCTTTGTATTGCATTACGGGAAATAAGCTGTCCAACTTTATCGCTCCGTCAATGAAACAATCATCATACTTTCATTATGAAAAGTTAAATGAGATACCAGAGTAATTTCCCGATAAAATATTATAGTTGGATGTGTCATTTTTTATTGCTTTCTAGTAACGTGACCCGTTATAAATTGTATTTCTTGTGTCACATTCTCTTAATTATGATCATTTTTATGGCAGTTCCAACAGAGTTACATTACCATTTCAATAAAGTGTTTGTGACTTGTTCGAATAATTTTTCTGCCACTAATTGATCGTTAATAAAAAAACGTGACTGAAAAGACTGGATGGATATTAGGGATTTACTTTTAAAGTGTCTTCTCAAATTGGTGAAAGTGAATTCATCAAGGTGGATAGTCACGGGAAATTAGATATTCTTTTTGAATTTTCGATAGTCAAACCAAAGAAAGGTATCCACTATCAAATCGTTCGTAAGTGGAAATGGCTATTAGAAAACATCTTTAAAGTCTTCAGTGCAACAGAAATGATTTAGTCGAATACGAAGTTTCACATAAAATATACTACTTACATACTGCAACCAGATATTTATTGAATCTTCCAATTTTCGACTTGATACGTTGGGTAAACTTACATATTTTTATTCAACGTTGAAATAACAATAAAAAAAATCTCATCACATTTGTGTATAGTTGGAAAATTCGAAAATTATACAAACATTATTTGAATATTTAACTGAAATCATTTGTTGTGGAGGAACCCAGAGTTTTTCGTCGACTTCCCATCCTCCACAATCTGGAAAAAAAACTGTAATTGAGAACTATCATACAAATGCAGAAAGGGCAAACTTTTTAGTTCACCCCGAAACATTCAAAGTATTTTTCACAAAGATTGTAGATAGGTTGCCTTTTATATTTCGGGGTTAGAGAACAAAAACAAATATTAATCATTGAAAATCACTTTATTGTTTTTTAAAATATTCCCCATGAAG
>WOGJ01244052.1:0-13228 GCA_015342185.1 Leptinotarsa juncta
GCGGTGAATTTCACTAGTTCGGACTTCCATTGTCAAATATTTAAAATGATTTGAAGTCCCCGAAACAACTGAAAAAGAAGAATTAAAAATGAATAGGTGAAAATAACAATTATATTAAGCAAAAATAACCTGATGTGAAATAATAGTGAAATAAAATACTAGTAAAAATAGAACGATTGAATAAAAAATACAGGAATGCAAATGAAAATGAAATAAAAAGTTAAGAGATTCGTTCCAAGTCATTAGTTCACGACGTTTCGATTGTTAGTATCTACAATCGTCTTCGGATTGTAGATACTAATCGTCTTCGGACAATCGTCTTCGGATTGTAGATACTAACAATCGAAACGTCGTGAACTAACATGGCTTGGAATCTCTTAACTTATTTTATTTTTATTTCTTTATTTTTTGGTAAATCGTTCTAGTTTTACTTGTATTTTATTTCACTATTATTTCATTTCAGGTTATTTTTGCTTAATGTAATTGTTATTTTCAGCTATTTATTTTTAATTCCTTTTTTTCACTTGTTTCGGTGATTTCCAATCATTTTACATATTAGACAATGGAAATCCGAACTAGTGAAATTCATCATGAAACACTGTCAATCACCTTCAAACAAGCAAAGCAAATGTTATCTTGTGCAATAATTGTATTAGTTAGTATAGTATTAGAAAAACTGAATTGCATAAATGTGACCCGACCGGGATTCGAACTCGGTTCTCCTGTTCTCTGGGCAGGGGAATTCACTAGAGTTACTAAGCAGAATGATGGCCGAGTTACATCTGTAATTTAGTCTTTCGAATAGGAGATAATATTTGAAAATCTGCAAATCTAATCTTTCGTATTTATATGACAGACGCTAAACCTTTATTTGCACTCATCTTCAAACTACAAAATGTATTAACCCCCTTATATAATTTTTCAGACGATGAGACGCAGGACCACATACCCTTAGCAACAGAGAGTTCATCTCACACTTCTCATCCTTCCATGATTTTTCAAAATCGGTATCAAAACACAACACAATCGTCAACATCATCCTTACTCCAGTCGAACCTATTAACTGCAGGACTGGGCTCTATAGCACAACCTCCCTACTCTACTGATTTATGTAATTACGGGCCTGTTTATCACTCTCATAACCTGTTGCACAACTACAACCCTGTATATAGCAACGAGAAGGGAATGAGAACTCCAAATTTCGGGAGAACAATGTATGGAAACTATCCTGGCTTTTATGGTAACAACGGCAATTTCAGGAGTACAGGATTGCATCAAAATGGATACGATTTCACACCGAGATAAGAAATATTAAAAATGTGATAAATAAATGTACCTTGTTTTGTAGAGATACGGTATGAAAAACCAAAGTTCTTGATGAATACAAGAAATGATACAGCTGAAAAGCTTTAACTTCTTTCTGAAAGATGACTATTGATTTCTCTCCTGGAGCAAGAAGATTCTCAAATCGATAAAATACTGATATTTTTGTTACACATTTGAAAAATTGTATTCGTGATTAGTGTTGCGTTATAAATTAATATATTATATGTAACTGAAAATAATATGACTGATTCTTTGAAAAAATCGCTTGTATGGAGAACTGAGTTAGTTTTCTTCAAACGAATACAGCTTGTTATATATTTTTCCAAAAAATCAATTATGCCTCATAGAGAATATAAGTATTATATCATAAACGATGTATATGCCAAAAAATTATACCAAAAATGTTCAAATTATTTAAGATTAAATTTATTTATTTAAATAAAAATTTGTAAAATAAAATATACGATGTAGCACTGTTGAATTATTATTTACTTTCCCACTTCTTTCAAGTTTTTCGGCTTACTGGTATTATCCAACATTTTTAAGAGGTGTACAGTTCTAATATCGAGAGATATTTTATCTAGTTTAGTTTTTATGAAACGTTTCCTTTTACTGAATTTCTTACAACTAGACACAGTTGACTTTTCATTTCTATGAAATATTTTGACTAACACTGATATTTGATTGAATTAATTATTTAATTATACTTTTCCGTTACAATTCACAGACTTATTTTATTCACGGTGACATATTAACTGAAAAAAAAAATTTGAAAATGGTGAGTGTGAGTCTGCTAGACATTCCTTTACAAAAGTATGGATAATCTTTTTCAAAAGAAACCATAATGTCATAATTATGCAAATGTAGCACCACAAGGGAGAAACTCGTTAAGGAAAGAAGCAACTCCGCAGGCCTCTCCACATCTGGGGTTTCCACCTTCTCCATACGTATTCACATCGACATTATGATGATTGCTTATTAACCTTGTGAAATAGTCCCATAACGGAAAACGTCAAATTCTGTTTCCTGTGAGCAACGAGTTAGCTAGCATATATTCCCACAATGCCTCTGTGTATCTGAATACCCCACTGGCTGACAGACCAAGCGAATGTTTCATGTCATTTGTCATTGTTCCTGTGTCGACAATAAATTTTGGCCACAAGTTCTGAGCATAGATCAGTGCATTCGCCTGTATTGAGTAATTTCATTATTCAACTGAGTATTAACTTCAGATAAAATGATGAAAAAATTGAAGTCTAGACCACCAAAACAGAGTTTCACCGCGATACAATGCTTCTTCCCAAGAGCGATAAAACTGACAGCCATGAAATTAACATCTAGGTGTAAATATTCTTGAATCATACGTGACTCTCGGGGCCTTGCATTAGTCTTGCAATTTTACTCACCGTCACTGTCCTAATCAAATTGTATCAATTGTATCAAATATTCAATAAAATTGTATAACCTCACGAAAATAAGACAAACAATACCTCAATTGAAAGTTCTTTTTGAATACCACTAAACTAATATTATATTATCCCAGAAATCTCAAGATCATAATCGAAACTTATTTATATAATGAGCTACCTTAGTCATTTGCATACTCTCTTCACATATTTGAACATTATACTTTCAAACAAATGTTCTTGCTGAAATTTCGTGTTATTCTGGTAATAAAACTTATTAAATTTGAAATTTTATTCTACAATCGATTGCAAGCAGCTTCATCGGACCAAAACCAGTTATTGGCATCGCTTTAGGCTTTGCCAAACAAAGATTGAGCACCTGGATGGCAAGAAGATTTTGGACTTCTGGATTACCAAACAGTTGTTGGACTACAGTAGGGATGAACTACGATGTCTAACAGGCCTTCTTACAGCTCAGTGTCATTTGAATCATCATCATATACGCAGAGACTCGGACTGTCGGACGACAGTGTGTGTCGCCTCTGTTTGAAAAATGAAGAAACAGCAGAACAAACACTTTGTGCATACCCCGCTGGGGACCGAATCATGTATTAAGACTTCGGCAGAACCGTACTCTTACCATCTGACCTGAAAGACCACTAACCATACAAACTAATCGGCTTCGTTGAGAAGCTGGGTTTAGTTAGTCGAGTGTGAATAAGTGTGAGCCACAATAAACCCCTGCGGGTTGCAGTGGCGGGTCGAATAGACCTACTCACTTGGGACCTAACCTAACCAACCTAATCTCTACAATCGATGCATTCAGCTTGAAATATTTCAGGAAATAATCTTTATGAATACCACTCGACATAAAAAATAGATATTTGAACCATCGGTGCACACAGCGGTCGATTGATTGAAAGAAATCAGCCACGTCAACCCAATCTGCTACCGTTCCACCATTAATGTCCACTTTTGTTGAATTGAAACTTTGTTATTTCAGAGCAATACTATTCGAGCAATGAGCCATAGATTATATCCTTCATTCTACGGTCTGGTATTGCTAAATAACAAAGATCATGTGGTATTACTATTGATAATTTCAGAGGGGAAATATCACTTTCATTGACATCGAGGTCACTAGACCAACAACAATTTTACAATAATTTGAACAATTCATTATCCAAAGTTGTGAAAGCGAAATATTCTTCTAAAAGGTAGAAGTGGAACCTCTGGCATAGAACAAATTTAACGAAACACTTTCACTTACCAGAACTATAACACTTCTACACCAGATATACAACGTCCACGAATGACTATGGCAACTTCTCTTTGGCCCTGTGTCTTTTTGTAGCAGATATGAACCAGTGATTGAATAGGATGACATTGTATATAATTTCGATTGTCCAGTTTGCGGAAATTAAGTCGAAATGTTAAAAAAAAACTGTTAAATTGTTGACGTTTCGAAACTTTATTGTTTCATCTTCAGGACTATATAGGGCGGCTTTCCATGTTCAAAAAGGGTGAAGTAAATAAATTCGTCACAAAATATAAATACATACACAGGTTCACATCCCACTCTATAAGTGATTTTCGAATAAAACATAAGGTTCTAAATGGACAATTCATAATGGTAAATATTACTTTCCGACAGAATCTATTTGAATTTGAATGAATTTCTGAAACAGCTAAATATCACCAAAGTTTCTGGAAGTGATTGAGTTCCTGTCATTTTACATACAATATGAACCAACGAACTTGTACCACTATTTTCTAGACTTCTTAACCTATCATATACAAATAGAGTTTTCTTTCTGAAAGAAAACCAGTTTACCAAAATACAGCAAGGAACGGATATTTGAGGTTCGAGCTGTACTTCTACGAAGTACCCATTATATATAGAGATCAATAGATGACTATGTTTGGGAGATACAAATACAGTTATGAAACTAATATTTCGAATAAATTGGAAACATCAATCTTCCCCACATAGGATTTGGTAAATTTCTCTCGAAAAAAAAATTATCTTCCTATATACGGATGTTTGAACGTGATTGCTAATGTTTCATAATATTATATAAAATGATTTGAAATCCCCTGAAAAAATTATAAAAGAATTAAAAATAAATAGCTGAAAATAACAATTATATTGAGCAAAAAAACCTGAAATGGAATAATAGTGAAAATGAAAGAAAAAAAAAAGAATACAAGTAAAATTAGAACAATTGAACCAAAATTAAAATAAAATGTAAATTGATTTCAAGCCAAGTTACTTCATCCGAATACGATTCTGGGTACGAACAATCGAAACGTCATAAAGTAACTTGCTTTGGAATCTCTTAACTTTTTATTTTAATGTATGTTCAATTGTTCTACTTTTCTTTTTTTCTTTTCTTTTTTTTTCACTATTATTTAATTTCAGGTTTGTTTTTCTCAATATAATTATTATTTCCAACTATTCATTTTTAATTCTTCTTTTTCAGTTTTTTCAGGGATTTCAAATCATTTTATATAATATCAGGCAATACAAGTGAAAGTTGATTCGACGGATTTGTCAGACTCCTTGACAATTGTCTGTCAAACCAAATTGAGAATTACCAACTTGGATCAACCTGAGATAAGTTCATCAGTAGTTCGGTCATCTGCCCTAGAAAGAAATGTTTCAATTCTTTTTTTCAGAATATTTTAATCATTCCACTTCTAAGCGAGTTTCTTTTCGACTTCAAGTGAATATTTTTATTTCTTCGGTGTTACGTCTGCCTATCGTACTAACTTCATCAACATCAAGAAAAACCAGCCGTACATTGTTTTACTGTCATCGATGACATGAGTGGATTCAACTCATTCGTGACATAAGGTCGTATTTTTGGGTACTTTATCTTGTAATGTTATCCAGAATGGTACTGAAGAGTCAATAAGATAAGTGTCTTATTCCGAAACATCGATGGCAGCCATTGAGAATGACACTTATCCATGTAAGTGAAATTTCACCTCTTTCATATATACGATATTGTGCAGCAATGCTTGGATATTTGAAACAATTCCCTAACGAATTTCTAAAGTACAAAATGAAAAGAAAAAAGTATTTTTTAATAATTCAATGTTCATATAAAAAAATAGTTTCGAAAGTGTTTTTCTTCTCGTGTTATTCAATTTTTATATAAAAGTAGTTGTTTAGAAAGGTTTTTTCTTCCAGTTTGTATGTGAAAGTTACTTCTTTGCATGATCAACACATTTTTGTAAAGAGTTCATTCTGTAATCGATTGCTTTCTTCATTTCTTTGGAACATTTCCATTTTTTTGTATGAAGATAGAGAAGTAGAAAGCCAAAACCATTCATATTCCCAAAAATTAATCTCTCCTAAAAATGTATCTCTTTGAATTTTCCATTATGTTTAACAATGAAATGATGATTTCGAGAAAATTGTAACCAGTTTTCTTTCGTTTTCTTGATTCATTAGTATAGATTTCATAGTTTTTGAAAATATATTTGTATTTTATAGTGCAGACATTTATCATTATATATATATATACTCAAACTAAGTTCACGTGGAATATGAAATAACATAACGGATCTAGTTCCTTCTGGTCGGTAGCTAAAGCTGTTAATCAAAACTTTACAAAATCCACAATTCCACCACCAAGAGTTGTTGCGCTTGATAATGTTAAGGTCTTTGACCGTGTGTGGCATGGTGGTTTACTTGCCAAACTTCGATGTTATGGCTTGTCGAATTATTTCTTTGTAGGGCTCTCTATGGATTCCAGGACATCGGCTACGGATGAACATCTTCACCGGCAGCAGGAAGTTGTATATCTTAATCAGGATCTAGAAGTAATTTTGAACTGGGGTGAAAGAATCCATAGTTCAATTCAGTGCCACAAAAATCCAGGCATCGATTTTTTCCAAAAAGACAAATATCTCCGATCCGAGAGTTGAAATGGACACTAATATGTCTTGGCAAAATCATGTCGCTGGAATTGCAAAGGCTGCTTCTCAATAGCTTGGAACACTATTTCGAGCCAGAAAACACACCTCAGCAACTTTTGATGCTTTATAAAGCTCAGATCAGAACTTCTTTGGAGTACTGTTCTCACGTATGGAGCTCTGCCCCCAAATATATCCTGAAGTTGCTTAATTCCATCCAGAAAAGAGCCGCGAATATCACGTGCCACCCTGACAGCCTGGAGCATCGAAAAAGGTTGAAGAGTTGTCTCTTTTTTATAGATATTTTCACGACAGGTGTTCAAGTGACTTGGCATATTTGATTCCACCAAGAGCGATTCATATCAGAAATACGCGACGGACTGTGGCTGCTGGTAGTTTTGAGGTTCAACTCAGTACAACTCGAACTTCACTGTTTGAGAACTCTTTCATCTGGAGAACTGCGTTTATGTGGAATAAACTTCCTGAGAACATTTTTTCAAATGGATTCATCCTCCAGCGACTCAAATCCAACAGTTTTCGCACAGGCACCGCTCTGAGAGCGCCTTAAGTATTTTTCTGTAGTGCTTGTGTTTTGTCTTAAAATTATAATGATGACATATTTTTCGGTTTTTGTGAGTTGAAAAATGGTATTTTTGTTGTGCATCAAAGAGTGCTAATGTTTCTATTTAATAAACGTATCAATTGAAAATAAAAGGAAGAATCTATTCGCTCTTACGGGATATATTAAATGAAACAACAAAAATAGCATGTACATTATTATAACATTGTTACGGTCTCAAGCCGCAAGGGCTCAAAATACCACCCAAATAGGCCGTAAACAGAAACATATAGGTTCTCTGTGAATGTTTGAAAACTATGCAAGACGATACGAATTCCTTTTCGAACAACTAGCACTAATTCAACCCTACGAGAGAGAAAGAACTATTGTCAAGCGAAAGGAAAGAAGATGAAAATATGCAGAGTTTTTTTCCTAGGCCCTACACGTAGTGTATCCAGTTACTTCCTTGTAATCTATCACATGCAACCCCTATTTAGACAAACAACTTCCCTAATGACATCTTAACCCAGATTGAAATATATCATTTAGGTGAAATATTAGGTGATGCGCTGATTTGTTTGTTTAGTTTGTACAAACAAAAATCTGAATTTTATATAGAATCTACTGCGAGTCTTTTTTCAGAAGTTTGTTTGAAATTATTTGTCAACGGTACGAAAAATTGTTTTTAATTTAATTTAATTTAAAATGTTCATATTTTTAAGTATTCATTTCATCATTGTATATTATGTTATAAGAATCACAAAAAGGTTAAAATTAGGAAAGTGTTTAGAAATACAAAAATAATGAATTGATGGATGTAGCCGTCACTACGTGGTAGGAAATCATAATGAAGAATCATAAATCATAATTGAAACTTTCCATGTTTTTACCATTTTCATTTGTAACTAACCTTACTGCAGTTTCGTCCTAAAAGGACATTTTCAAACTTATACATTAATGTCTAAGTTTGTATAAGTTTGAAAATGTCCTTATAGGACGAAACTGCAGTAACGTTAGTTACAAATAAAAGTGCTGAAAAACATAGAATGTTTCAATTCTCTTTTCTTCAATACAAATATATTTTGAAAATAGTGTATGTTGAAATTAATGGTGAATTCATGCACACTCGATAAGCAAGTAGCAAGAAATAAATAGGAGGTGTCAATTATTATTTATAAATTGAAAACCTGACCTTTCAATAAATACATTTATACAGAAAAAATAACAATTAACTTGTAATAACTTTTAATTTTCTGATTAATTCGGCCGTTACTTGATGATGATCCATAGTAATTTCATAAACTACACTAGATTGGTCAAGCCGGCAGAACATTTAGGAATCGAATCCAGGAACATTATATTAGGTATATAATTAAGAAAACAAGATTAACATATTCAAATCATCTTTTAGAAAAAAATTATATCTTTAACGAAGAGTTCGAAATTTTACACAAATAAAGGTTTGAAACTATATCATTTGGAAGCAATGGAAATTAATAAACTTGAAAATTTAAACATGAATGACCAACTGGATTTGCATGGATCACCATTATTGAACTTGTTTTCTTAGAAAAACAGAGAAAGAATTATTATTGATGTAGAAGTGAGGCAATATGCTTCAGGTGATCATAATTATTCAGGTAGAGGTTTTGGTAATTTGTTGGAGGTAGTCTCAATCATGGTTACCTGTAGTATATAAATATTAGTGTAAGAAGCAACCGGTAGTATTTAAATCACTGTGTTAGCGAAACATGTGGTGATATATTTTTCAAATAAAGTTTGTGGAGATCAAATCATGAGGTGTAGTTTATGAAATAACTTTCTTACTTTAATTGTAACAAATTTTTTACTAGTACGCACCTAGTGCACAAATGATCGCTGATTGGATCATTTCAGAACAGAGATAGTTAGGGATTACCTAACCTAATAATTTTCAAATTTCAAAACATTGTATAGTAGGGGAAAGATTTTGGTTTTCTTCGTCTCAATCTTTTCACAAAAAAATGTGGGAATATTCCAAAGAACGGAAGAAGGATGGGAAAATAGAAAGCCGAAAATTAATCTCTCCTACAAATATACCCCTTTCAATTTAAATAAGATTCCTATGTCATAACCATGATTCGTCACCAGTTAAACAAATCTGTATCGTCGTTTTTTTTGTCGAAATTCGGCAACTTTGGAACTAACTTTGCTGCCACACGCTCCGTGTCCAAAATTTCAGAAAAAATTGCATTTCATGAGCCAACCTATATGCCGACATCCTTTGCAACTTCTCTGACAGTGATTTTAAGATTCTCCACAACAATTTTCTTTCCTTTCTCAACATTTTCGTCGTTTTTCAACGTGCCGGGGCGTCCAAGAGGTGCGTCATCATTCACATCTTGTGAACATTTTTCTGATTCAGAATACAATCACCGTGTGCCACTGTCAACATTTTAAGTGTTTTTGAATACCTAATTGAATTTTTCACAAAAAATTCAATGAAAATCTTCCATCCATTCTTTTCGATAGAAAATTGGCGAACACGTGAAACCCTTCTAACTTTCATGCTTCTCACAAACAAACTAAATATGCTGTAGAGCTGAAACTGTGAACAATAGTTGAACAGGAGTATGGCAACAAAAAAATAAAGAAATCGCTAATCGAATGTTCCTAGCCCGCAAAATTTGAAGATTCACCTTATTTTTTGAACAAACCTTGTATACTATATGCTATATCAATCCTGTGAATGATACGAACAACAACTCTCAGAGGTTGAGAAACTTGTGCGAGCTAAGGACTAACGAGGTTTTACCTTTTACAGATTTGCTTGAAAGGGTCATAACTTGGTTATGACATCGTAACAAAAGTACAATTGTCCCAATGGAAGATCCCAGGAGAGCCACGACCAAAAAAACACGCCAGGTTTGATCAAATGTCAAAGTTTTGCTCACTGTTTTCTTCGATTAACATGGCTTAGTGCCACAAGAGTTCTTGCAACATGGTCGTACGGTCAATGAAGAGTATTATCTTGATATTATGCGCAGCTTGCGAAAAGCAATATGATGAAAACTTCCGGTATTGTGGAAAAAAATTCATGGTTTTTGCATCACGATAATACTCCAGCTCTATCCTGCTTGTACGTAATTTTTTCGCCAAAAACAATATAATCAAGCTTCAGCCACCGTATTCACCAGATTTGCCCCCCTGCGACTTTTTTCTGTTCCCAATATTGAAAAGACTTATAAAAAACGGCGTTTTGCGACGATTTGAGAGATATAAATTGAATCATTGAGAGAGCTCAAGGACATACCAGAAAGTGCATATCAAAACTGCTTCGAGAATTCGAAAAAACGCTTGCCCAAGTCTATTATATCTGAGGTGGACTACTTTGAAGGGGACAAAATAGAAAATAATGAATAAATAAATTTTTTCAGAGAAAAATTACAGTTACCTCATTTTTTGAACAGAACTCGTATTTTATGTGTATTGTCAAAGCCGAAGTTCTTCGAAATTGATTACAGGGTACCCGAAAATATCCGAAATCGTGTGCGAATATTATGGAAAACGTGGGGCTGCTCTTTTTGACCGCGCCGATACTTGAACGTGTATTAATATTTATGCGAGCAGTCCGACCCAGTCGCATATGAAAAACATGTGGATCGTTTAATATTATTGTTGACATGAAATTCAAGGTTAACTTCACGTTCATTAATTTTACCTGGCTTGACATGAACTTCAAATATTCTCGTGAATTGTAAATTTTTAAATTGACCTGCAATGTTCAAATGTATGGTTATTGTACAAAGTAACAGAGGCAGTAATAGAAGTCAAATTCTGCACCAAAACTGATCACCAGTACAAGATTAAACTAAATAATTTATCTTTTACTTATAGAAAATATATTCTAATGATTTGGCGCCAGTAATAGTGATTAATGGATTTTTATATTACAACTAAAACAAGATCACTTCAAGATATTAGGTCATAGTGGAAGTTACCAGGTGGATGTGATATCGAACATATCGATCGTATTCTTTTGTATCTAGGCAACATGAATCGACTACTTTGAACCCCTGTGGCGCTATAAAAAATTGCAATTCAATTCATACTTACCATTAATAATTTTGGTGTCTTTTAGAACATTTCATTATATTTTTTGTATCTAATCAACATGCATCTAATTGAGATATGGAATATTTAATTCAGCAGCAAATATTACAAATGCACCACGGATAAACACTTCCAAACGGATTTATTAGCACATATATTTAAAGGTCAAATCATATTTCGCTTCAGCTCCTGAAACAACAAATATTGAATGGGTGCAATTAGGACTGGATCCAGGATCTAAATTGGTAGCAAATTGCTAAAAACGACTTTCCTCACTAGGAAGACTTAACAGATTGTCTCTGATCTGGATTCCTGGCCATATTAGCCTGGAAGGCAATTAGTCTGCTGACTCTCTTGCAAAGGAGGGTGCTGCAGCAGCTTCGTGGGACCAGAACCTGCCAATGGCATCGCTTTAGGTTTTGCTAAACAATTATTGAACACCTAGATGGCAAGAAGATTTATGGACTTCTGGCAGAATCTTCCAGGATGGGCTCACTCCAAGCGTTTATTCACATTTCGAAGTTTGATACCAAACAGTTGTTGGACTACTATAGGGATGAATTACGATATCTAACATGCCTTCTTACAGGTCACTGTCATTTGAATCATCATGTGCAGAGACTTGGACTCTCAGAAGATAGTGGAAAATGATGAAACATGAGAGCACATGCTTTGTGCCTGCCCCGCTGGGGACCGAATCAGAGTTCGGCAGAGCCGTACTCTTACCATCTTCGTTGAGAAGCTGGGTTTATTTGGTCCAGTGTGAATAGGTGTGAGCCACAATTAAACCTTGCAAGTTGTGGTGGAGGGTCAAATAGACCCACTCACTTTGGACCTAACCTAACCTATTAACAATACTCATCGTATAAACATTATTCAGAGTTTGAAATTAAAATATTGTAAAACATGATGTCGTCAATAAACGATCGAGATTTCAATAAGCACTAATTCTAAACTTGTACAATCCTTCTAACCTTCTTGAATACCATAGGACAAAAGAAATATATTAAAATCATTGTTCTGAAGAAATATTTGGAAATCCCATTGGTGAATTCTTAATTCGGCGATCTCACGTTCTATGTTTTTATCCATCTGTTAGTTTTAATAGACATTTTTCAAAACTAAGGTGAGTAGTGCTCTTATCACTCAGTATTCACGTTGTTGCCCAGGTGTGGCAAACGAATAATTATTGTCCCGTGAGCTCAAGAATGTGTGGAAATATTCACGAGTCAAAAATAGGTCCCCTGACTTTCAAGAAACATGTATTCAATTATCAGTAACTTCGCTAATAACGTTCTAAATGGTCCAAGAGGAGTTAAACGTTCCTCTATAGGCTCAAACTTATATTACGCATGGTGTAACTCCCTAGCATGATATATAGACATATAAATAGGACAGAATGGACATGAATTATATCGTGGATGGTATTCACGACATTCAATGGTATTCATTATCAAAACTCTTTCGTGAAAAATGTTTTTTAATTTTATTGTGGATTTTGGTGTTTCTCAACAATTAAAAACGTATTTGAACTACAAGTATTAAAAGACTTTTATAATCCGATACTTATAGGTTAATATGTTAGTTTGTACCAAAAGGTACGAATTGCTTCTATATTCCAGAAGTTTCGACTTTTGAAGCAACTTTTCAATAAAACTGCATCATGAATAATTCAAACTCACGAGGTAAACATTTTGATCTTATCAATAAAGTGAATATTTTTCTGGTAAAATGGCATAGTTCAAACGAAAAGTTCTATGGGATTACTGTATAATTTGAAAAACTACATTATGACTACATATTAAAGTATTCTGAATGTAAATTGATGGATGTAGTCGTTACTACGTGGTAGGAGATCATAATGAAAAGAGAAATGAAAATTTCTATGTTTTTTACCACTTTCATTTATAACTAACAGTTT
>WOGJ01244113.1:0-10074 GCA_015342185.1 Leptinotarsa juncta
AGTTAGTTACAAATAAAAGTGGTAAAAACATAGAAAGTTCCAATTCTCTTTCCTTCATTATGACTTTCTAAAGGGCTACATACATCAATTTATATGCCTAATATCGTCTTAATAAACATACCTATAAATATTGTGAATTAAATGTTGAAATACTATTAATTATATAAAAATAAATAAACACATTCATTAGTTTAAATAAGCATTTTTATTAAATATTCAACGAACGCCACTGCAGGTAGCTACTTTCATAGAACTTTGAATTACAGAAAAGAAAACAATTACTTTCACATGAACATCAAATATATGATGGAATCGGCCGATACTAGATGAAAATACATAACTAACGTATTCTAAAAACACTTTATTGTGTGATTTTTCACTAGACAGTTTTACAAAACGCAACACGTGTTTCGCAATACAATGGCTTCCTCGGGCGTGTCTTAATACATGAACATCAAATTGCAGAAAAGAAAAAAATCATTTCGAAACAACTACTTTCAAATGAACATTGAATTACACGAAAATAACTTTTTTATCTACTCTGTATTACAAACATTCGTTATGGAATTGAAACAGATATCATTCATAGGAAATTTTATACAAAATGTCACTTACATGGAACACTATCATCATCTATCGTGTACTTCGAAGTTTCGGGAGAACACACTTATCCGTTTCCATCAAAAGATGAAACAATCATTTATTTCATAACAATAAAACATAATGTCACCGGAAGAGGTAAATCTATCCACGTCACAGTCATAGGAATTTTATTTAAATCGAAACTTAGAGTCTTTGAAAAACTTTGAAAACAATATTCTCCGTATTCAAGTTTTGGTGTTCAATACTTTTGGAGCATTCGAAAAAGTAAATCTCGATAAATGATGCGATCAAGTTTTAGGTTACGTTTGTTTCACAGAAGTTCTTCGCGAATTAGCATAAAATGTCGCTCGTCGTGTATTTTCCGTCGGCGAGAAGTATCGAGACTCGACCCAAAACTGACGGCTCCCTGAATAATAACTTTCAGCCTGTGATAATTTACATTATCATAAGAAACATATCTCAGAAGTTTCAATTTGGAGAGAAGTGAGAGAATGTAACCGGTCAGATGTAGACAAACACTTTTTGCAGCAAATAAACTATCCATTTCAAATGTTTTACTACTTTCTTAAAAAACACACTTCTGATTTTGATAGATCTTTCTGTGAATTCTCACCTTCCAAAATCTGTGGAAGAATTAGAAAAATGTACTCACCAAAACAGAAAGCACTCAACTGATCACTCATTTTAATAATGTTCGTCATTTTTATGGTTTGCCAAAAAATACTTGAACCCAATGTTTTTTGTATGTTCAATTGTATCACCTCGTCAAAAATTAGCAAGATGCCTTTTACAAATTTTGAAACCGATATTTAGAAATGGTACAGATTTTAAAAATATACTACCATTTCATACGTAAACTAGAAAATTTAATGTTGATGATATTCTGGTGAGCTTCGATGAAAGTTTTTCCACAAAAGTAACTGTTGATGAAACTCTTCAAATTACAACATCTAGTCCATTCAAAAACTCTTGATTTGGTTCCAATTAGAAGACCTAGCATACCTAGGCAACATCCGTGACTCCAAGCGTATGTGTTGTTTCCTATTTCCGACAAACAAGTGTTGCCCATCTTCACATTTGGCTGCACTGCGCTGATGAGGTCGATAGCCGGAAACACGTGTCCGCTGTTTGTCCCTCCTCCCTGTTTGGAGTGACGTGCCCGCAAATTGATCCATTTGCGATTTATATCATACCCACTCGATAACATCTATATCTGTATTTATATCCTGGACCCGGATGTCACGCAGGTAGCTATAGCTGCCTACGTGGTCATGTCATGTTAAATGTTGCCTGGGAATGCTAGGTCTTCCAACTGGAACCACAAATTTGCGGTTGGCTCCTATTGTTAACTCCGTGCCTATTTGTTGTTTCCTATTTTAGGCAAACAAGTGTTGCCCATCTCTACACTTGACTGCACCACGCTGATGAGGTCAATAGCCATAAAAGCGTGTCCTCGGTTTGTCCCCTTTTTGCAGAGTTGTGCCTACGGATTGATCCATTTTTGATATATGAAATATATTTTCAAAATGATCAATATATTGATCATTTTGATGGGTTATCAAGCAATAAAAATAATCTAAAATATCTTTGTATACTGAAATACTTATCACTTTTGGAATCTGATAATTTTAATTTTCCATGAATTAACATGAAAAATTCTTATGATTTACACAAAAACAAAAATATTTCAAATATAAGGAATTTGATCAACAAAAAAACATTCAAATACAACAAAGAAATTATATTGAACTCAAATTAACAAATATATAAATAACATTGACTCATAAATATTATATCATAAATATGGACAGAAACACGACACTTTTTCTCTCAATATAACTATCCGCAATAATTCTTGTCGTAACGAGAAAAACTGTTTCTCCACTGGAACCATCATTCACATTCTTGACTAGGAAACACTAATAAACCTGGAAAAAATGATGTTGATATAACCTCTAATATTTTTTCAATAATATATTACAGTGTTGGATTTATTATCTACAGGTTGGTCGTTCCTGACTCTGAGCCCTTTTTTGACGACACTCATAAGTGGATTTAAAAAAAGAATAGATAACAGTTTTTAATCGATATGCCGATTTATAAAATGCAGCTTTTGAAATCCACTGAAAATCGTGTGAATAATTTGTAAAACCCATGTATACCGAATTTGAAATGTTCATATTTTAGAAGAAATCTACCTTTCCTAAATCTAGATTTAGAAATCATTCAAAAGCGAGTTGCTATCAATATTTAAAGGGCAGGTATCAGGACTGTATAAAACATGTTATACATAGATTCCATAACATCATTCCTAAGACTTTTATCAGAATCTGTCAAAAATTCAGGGATGATGTGAATCGTTTTCTATACTGGGAATCACATCACCAAGAAGCACAAACTTTTAGTTTCAAAAATTATTTTATCTCCCAGCACCTTCTATTTAATACGCCGTAGGACCGTGTTCGGAATCACACGTTAAAAGGTAATACTTTGTTAGTCCTTAGCTCGCACAAGTTTATCAACTTCTGAGAGTTGTCGTTCGTATGGGGGCGACAGCTGATTAACAGAAAAACAGATTTCAGAACAGACAGATTTAAGAACAGATACTATATTTTATGGAGTACTACTCACATACGAGTAACTGAATATTTTCAAACAATTACTAGATTTGTGGTTCACCTTATAAAAGGAATGTACTTAGACTGTGGAGGCAAAAGTTGATCGCCGAACAGCGAATATTAAATTATTACAATATTTCGTATAGTCGAAGTAAACGATATTGTGCACATTTAAACTTGGCGGCACTCTCAAAAGCCAAAGAAAAAACAATACATAGAAATGAACCGGCTTCGAAGTAGTCCACGTGGACTGTACAATTGGCGGTTCGTATTGGGTAATTTTAACTAACAGAGTTTTATGATTGGCTGAAGACTCATAAAATTGAATTTGAAGTCATGTTACGGTGACGGATAAAAATCTGGAAATGCGCAAATCAGTTCAGGAACTGATCGCGATTTGACTGTTGAAATTCGATATTGGTGCACTTATAATTACTTGAAATTTTTGTTATCTCTTTAAAATGTGGCGTCCTGGGACAAGTACTAATAGTAATAACGAGTGTGATAACAACAGATACTTTTTCCAGTGTAGTCAATTCATTAGCGATTGTGAACAATGCGAAAAAGAGATACCAGTGAATAAGATTCGGATGCATTTGAATACTGAAAGACAGAGAGTATGTGTCAATGTATATAAGAATCTACATCTCAAGTTTGGTTTCGAGAGAAACAAATATCAGATTTAACCGAAACTCCTTTCTCAACATTACGAAAAATAGTCAAAAACAAACTTTATGAACGCAAGACGTGATTTGATACGGGATTGCTAAAACCTTTACATGTGCATCTAATGAAATCATTGAAAAAACCAATATAAGCCTGTTACAAAAGCAATGAGATTTCTACAACGAAATCATAAGACAGAAATTGAATACTTCCGGCCATAACGTGAGCTGTTGTGACAAAACTCTTCAGAAAACAAACGTCAAGCAGTTATGGAAAGAAAAAGAAGAGTGGAACTGCGTAACGAATACTTAGAACAAATAAATATAAACAAGAACAACGGCAAATTTTCTATTTGGACGAAACTTGGTATGACACTCACGAAACAGTTACGAAAGGGTAGACTGATGGTTCGAGAATATGAATGTCAAACATACCTGCAAACAAAGGATCGCGACTAATCATTGTGCATTGCGGAGGAAGTTAAGGATGGGTTCCGAATTCTTTGAAATTATGTGGAAAAAATTTAAGGACTGCAATGTTGACTATCATAGGAACATGGAAGCTAATTTTTTCGAGAAATGGTTTGAAAACACATTGATCCCAAATTAGAATGCGAATAGTGTAATAGTTCTTGACAATGCTTCCTATCATTCGCGACAGCTCATCAAAGTACCGAATAAAACTTCGAGGAAAGATGAAATTAAAAGATTTTTAATTGAAATTAAACGATTTTTAATGGATAACAATTCGTATTTTGACGATAACTATACCAAATACCAACTAGTTGAAGTTTTACAGACAAAATACAATCAGAAATGATTATTGAATAACGAAATTAGTTAGCTCCCTAACTATATTATTAAAGGGGAGCTGTTGGTAGGTAGGTTGCACTATATCGTTTACTTGAACTATACCAGTTAGTATTACATTTGTTTGCACAAGGGAACCCATGAAGCGACATGGAACTTGACAGTTAAAGGTTTGTGGGGCCATATTGTAAAAACGACCGACCTCACAAAAACATATACACTGAAGGGTGCTGCACAACATAATAGTAAAACAAATGACAATCGGTTAAGATGACCTCATTTATAAAAAAAAACCTTCATACTTCAAACTGTTCCAGAAATTAATTTGGGCCTAAGGACCGCCATGACCGAATCGGCTCAATTTCTACATTCGTAACAATAATGAGGTTTGAAATAGATTTTGTCGTTAATTAGCATCCCTTAGACAGACGAAAAACTTCCAAAAGTTATAACTTATGGGAGTTTACATTATCTCTTCAACTGATATGTATTATTACATACAACGTGTCAAAAGTAGGAAGAGACTTTAGAATTCTCTTTCTCTCTCACAGTCACCTAGGTTAGGTTAGGCCTAAAGTGAGTGGCTCTGTTTGAACCTCAACCGCAACCCTCAAGGGTTTATTGTGGCTCACACCTATTAACACTCGACCAAATAAACCCAGCTTATTAACGAAGCCGTTTAGATTGTATGGTGAGTGGTCATTCAGCTCAGATGGTGGGAGTACGGCTCTGGCGAACTCTAAAAACCTGATTCGGTTCCCAGCGGGGTAGGCACAAAGTATGTGCTCTGCTGTTTCATAATTTTTCAAATAGAAGTCACAGCCTCCTAACGAATGCGCATCTTAAGGGAGGTCCTAATCCGAGACTTTGAAGTCACTTCCTAGGTTTGACAAACTATACATGATATGTTTTATTAAAATTTTAAAAAGAAATACATTTCAGGACTCACTAGTGAGGTTGCACCAAGAGATCAAAACAGGCCATCAATTGAGACATTTCGAAGTTAGACTAACCGAAAGGCATGCTGTGACATATGGGTTTGACGGTTTCATTATAGCCAGATGTAGAAAATTCGATCAACAAATAGGAATGGCCCTTCCTCATCACCGATACCTTGGAGGTGTCCAGAAAGCCTATATTGACCCTATTGCGAAACACATCATATCCTTGGGAAGGGATGATGTTCTGGTATGTACTAACTTAGTCGATAATGAAGTCGATGAGGATTGGAAACAATCTCTGGTGGCTTTGAAGAATTCGACTAGGTACGCCCTCATGTTCAAGAGGCCGACGATTGGGTTCAAACCAGAAGGTAACTATTTTTTTCAGCCCAGGAAATACTGAGGAGTAGGGTAGAATATGTTTCAATTTAATTTTCTATCCCCCACTAGGGGTGGAATTTTGAGATGGAAGAGGACCAAGTCGCGCATCATTTCGAGAGATTTCGAATCATCTTCCTAATATTACCATCATTTATTAGTTGTTGGCCAAAAGTTGCCGAAAAATCGCGTTCCAACATTACGAAATGATTACAAGCTCTACAAGGTGAAACAATATATTGAATATCCTACATACTCACAAATGAGTATGTAGTCAATTTATGGGGGAAACAATGAAAAATAAAATAATTTTGGGAATTTTCATGAAAAAAAAACGAAGTGTTCCAGTTGAAACAGATCAAAACATAACGAAACGAATAAAAAAATCAAATAGAAAGATGAAAAAGACCACGGCGTAAAAACAAATCAGAGTAAAAATAGGAATGAGTGAAAAATATAAACAATAGAAAAAAAACATGACGTTTCGATTGTTAATCTCCACAATCTTCTTTGGGTAATGACTAGACTATTCCTTCGAGAGATGAGTATTTATTGGTTATTCGAAAGCTATCACCTATTCCCGATTTAGTAGGAGTTGACCGTGTTTTCGTTTGATTACAGGTTTATATATGTTGCGTATCTCTATGCTAGCTTGGCTGAATGCCTCGTTGAACAACGTATATGCAGCTCCCTTGAACTTCCACTTCAACCAGTTTTCCTTGATGTTATGTTGATGAGTCCAAATATGCTATTCCCGATTTCTTCTCGCTTTGTATTTGGTCTCGGCAATGCCGATTTTCAATGGCCTCTCAGTTTCAGGATTTGCCGCACTCAGTTTATGCGGTAAATGCAAGTTTTGAAATCGAAGTCCGCGTTTGGTGGCATGGTTATCATGAGGCCGGATCAGAAGCAGGTTCTGTAGTATTGGACTTGAACCCAATTCTTCATATCCTTTTCGATAATCCTCTAACGTAGGGAAGTACAAGCACTGGTTGTGTCGATTTCTCTTTCTTGTGAGGCTCTTGCTGTCTTCTAGCCAAAGTCTGTTCCACCATCACTTTGAAATAACCATTGCGTTAAAGATATTTTTTGATGATGCCTATTTCATTCTCGAGCGCTTTCTTTGTATTACAGAGTCAGAATGCACGACCCACTAGAGTCTCGATGATTCCTCTTTTGGTAGATTGATGGTGGTTAGATTCGTGATTAAGATAATGTCCCGTGTGAGACGATATACAGATAGTTACTACTTTCTCTCTGTCCTATTAATCTAGAATGGTGAGAATAGTCAAAAACTTTTATGGAAATGTAAAACAAATTAAATGACGGAGGAGTAGAGAGCCAAAACCTTTCCTTACTATCATTTCTTCTAAAATATTTCATTCTCACTTTGAACATAAACTGACAAAAATAACTACTTGAAGGTTTAGAGAACATCTCTTTCAAAAATATGTGGGGTATTCAAAAATACAACTTTGGTATTTAACAAATTCAGTGAACACCCTTTACATTTTTAATTATTTATGAAATGTAGCTTCCATTATTCTCTACAATTGTGATTCTATTCTCAACTAGGGAAATAAGTATCATCTACATATACATCTACATTTATATAACCGGTATATTATTTGGTTATCATTAATTAACTGAAGATCTTCTTGTAGGAAGATTCAAAAACAAAACCTGGGTAGAAGTGAACGATATCTTGAAATATGAAGATGACGAATTGATATCTCGAGAAAAAAAGACTGCAATAATTACGGAATTCAACAATATCAAATCCGTTCTCAATAAACTGGTAACGGAAAACATTGAAGGCCCCGAGAACCAGAAGATCGATCTTTTGGAATTTTACCTGGACACCACGTCCTTCAACCAGAAAAAGCTGAAGAACAAAGAGGATTGCAAACGAGAGGAGATCTATTTGAAAGCTCTGATCGAAGCTCAGGACCGAGTATCCCAGCATCTATTGAAAACCTATTTGGAAGCGATGGGGTCACCAGCCAAAATGATACGGGGGATGTTTCAAAATGTCATTGCCACCAATTATACCATGCTTCCTGTGGATCCGGTGAAAAACAGAAGGCTTGCTTGGGTCGAAGAGCAGAGAAAAGTTGAAACGTTTTTGTCTGTTAAGGATACTTTCGAACCATGGGTGATCATCAAGAGGGAGTAAATATATTTTGTTTCATTATTATTAAGGTATTGAAGGTAAGAGCAAGGTAAGTGCATGAGTGTTTCCTGGAATATTGATTTATGGTATTATTTGGTATTTTGGACTGTTATGTGCGAACAGTGGCGGCGATGGACCTGAATTTAATGTGGACAAAGTACATTTCGCGAGGCCCTCTGATGGCTCGAAAAGACTTGAAAGAAATACAAAAACATCATATCTACGTCGCCGTATTCAAACCTCACTCAAAGTTACTGACATTGCGGCTTTTTACCCATTGAGACCTTGATAATGAGTCCAAACACATCATGTCTGCTGTAAGTTGCCGAGGAGTTGGTCCTTTGCAGACTGTCCCGGTTGCAGTACTAAGTCAAAGTAAAAATGTTATTGTACGTACTCTTAAAAATACCGTGTTTTCATTTCGATTAGTCTAGTGGATGTATTGTTAACCAAAACTAAATGCATAAGTCATTTTCATAATCTTGGAAACAAGCTGGTAACTTTTAAGGGCTGGAACGATTTCCATGAAACATATTTATGAACCATCTCGACAAAAACCGCATCAAAATCGGTCGACTAGTATAGAAGCTACAGTACCACAGACAGACACACAGATACAATGCTGGTATTATTGGTGGACGTGGCTTAGTTTCTCTTGAATTTATAATCTGTACAATTGAGAACAGCTTGCCAGATTTTAGTAATATTCAATGACTATTATTTTCTATTTAATTGTTATTGAATTTCTTTTGCCACTCAGTATACTCTTGGGACGTAATTTTGAGTCTTATTGATATTACTGTATTTTCGAATGAGATAAGGTGAGTGAATTTTTTTTGAGATCATGCTCGGCTATAGCTAGTTTGTCGGTTTTTACCAAGGCAAAGATTTTTTTGTTTTCTGAGGGACGGGTACCTTAACTTCTTTTAGTGGTTCCAGTGTAAACGAATTCGCATCTATAGGAATCCGTTATACCCCAAGTGTTGCTAAAGGTTCTCTGTGGTCCTCAGCTGACCACACAAACTTCCCCTGATAGTTTTCATTGGCCTGAATATTAGTTTCACATAGTGTTTCTCTGGAATTCTCTCAATCAGGTCTGTGACCTGACAAAGGGAAGCTTTTTCTTTGCGTAGCCTAGCTGGGGTTACTTTGTCGTGTTCTCTCCTGTCGTATGACCCGCTCGAGTTGCTTCACTCAAAATGTTATATTTCACAAACTGAAGGTCCGTGTCTTTTGAAGGTTGGGTCATAGTAAAAATCAACCAGTAAGTCCATTCCAACTACTTTCATTCATGAATTCACAAAGTTCTCTGTGACCTCGAACAAAGTGCGGAGCCAATTTCGTTCTCTTACCATTGGCGTGCGCTCATGCGAAATTTGAGGTTACTATAGAATGTTTTGTGGTAGGTTACTTATAACCAACTACAAAAACTAAAAACAAGAATAAAAACAGCGAATAAACTAAACACAATATCAATTTCCGAGCGTTTATTATAAATAATTCTATGTCCGTGATACCGTCGAGTCCTTCGATACTACAGCACTGAACGCGTTGGATGAGAATCTCATCCTAAGAGCGGTTGAAGGTCCACAGAAACTCGGGCGGATCACGTGGTAAGAGAGCGTATTGGTTGTATTATTCTACTGTGGTTGGGTTGACTAAAAATTATATGGATTCGATACTAGTAGCGTCATCTATGTTTAAAAAAATCTGTTTTTCCGTTAATCAGCTGCCGCCCCCATACGAACGACAACTCCCAGAAGTTGAGAAACTTGTGCGAGCTAAGGACTAACTAGGTCTTACCTTTTAACGTGTGATTCCTAACACGGTTGCAGAATCATTCCAGCTTCAACCAGATAAATTCTCTCGAGAAAAATATCTGGTCG
>WOGJ01244144.1:0-11096 GCA_015342185.1 Leptinotarsa juncta
GGACACACCTCTATGTAGGATGTGTGAACAGGAAGATGAGACTGTCAGGCATGTCCTGTGCGAGTGCCCGGAGTTATCGTCAATAAGAGAGATATAAAAGAGATGTCTCCCAGTGACCTGTCCACCTTCCTGGAAAGGACAGGATGGGCGATGACCTAGGAGGACAACTCCTCGGGAGGATGTATAATGGGTCACATGTGGCCTAAGTACTGTGGGCTTACAGTCACCCTCCCTACTCTACATATACAGAGAGAGAACATGTGGCCTTTTTGACTTTTCCTTTTTAGATCAGGCATGCCATTGGTGACGGTGGAACAGCTGATTCATTTCATTAATTGTGTTATATCTTATCTATTTAAATAGCATTGTATGCGGTTTAAAAATTCCGATGTTTGATTGACAGAAACAAAAAAATACTTGGTAATATGAGTTTAATATTGTTTTTCTGAGAATTAGGTTGTTTTGAGAGAGTTGTCTGTCATGTGTTTTTGTTGCTCCAAATATCAATAAATATTTATTCTACTGTGTCGTGGTATATATCTCGCAGCCATGGTTGAAAAAGCCGTTCAATCTAACAGCTAGCTCTTTGAACTAAGAACGCTAGCTTTTTAATTGAATATTTGAGGCGCTCAAAACGTTCAACACTACAACTTTGTAAATAAGGGAGAGCGCCGCTTTTTTCTTTCGGATTCGTAATTATTAAGTTTCTAATTCATAATAAGAAAACACTTTTGGTCACTTCTCAAACTTCATCCAAGAATAATCTCCCAAGAAATTAAAAAAAGTTTTCCTATTCTTTCAAATTACATACTAAACTAATGATCATCCTAGTTAATTTGCCATATAACCATCAGTTGGCTAAGCGTCGTCTAGCTGTAGTGTTGAACGTTGCAGAGAAGTCGGCTAAACGACGTATAGCCGTGTGATTGAATGGCGTTGTTCAGTCAAAGGGCTAGCTGAAGGTATGCGGATTGAACGGTTATTTTAACCAGTTGGCTGCGACATATACTTATTGACAGAGGATTTTCTACTATATACATTGATGCTGTTAATTTAAAAAAAATATGTTTTGCTTCTTTTCAGCTTATTATATTATAATCTTCTTCAGATTTCCATTTTAGAAATTCAGTAGTAGCTCAAACCGTACAAATTTTTAATCATGGAGTAACCAATCTTGACTTTTTTTATATTACCACGTTTCAAATTTGTAGTTCCGCTAGCTTTTTGATTCGTTGATTCGATAACTTCAATTTTAATTGCTCAGCATACATTATCATCGAAAAGTGATAAATAAGTTCTTAAGACAAATACCAGAGATGGGTGCTAAATTTTCTTTGGAGCTGCTTCTAAAATTTTCTTATTGATCGTTTTATATTCCAAAAAAATTAAATCATTCCGCGGAGCTTGAATTGACAAAGACGCACAATACCATGCTTATACATACAATAATGTTATGAAAATACAGATATGCTAAGTAACCATAGTTCCGAAACATCCAAAAAATTAACCATTTGGCAATGATATTGTTAATGAACGCAGTGTTCGAAATTTCGTTTCGGAGATTTTAGCCTCGAAGATGGGCCTCGAAGAGGTCGACGTACCGTAATACAGGACGAGGATTTCTTCACCCTGGTGGACACCGAAAATTAAACAAATTGAGAGTCGAAATTATGCCTCACCAACCATTCTTCCCAGACCTCTCGCCAACAGATTACCGTCTTCTCAAGCATTTCGATAACTTTCTCTCCGGTAGAACCTTCGCCAATTAGGACAAGGCAAAAACGCCCTTCGTCGACTTCATCGAATCCCGAGCACAAAATTTTTATGTTGACGGAACTTGTAGACTTTTGTTATGTTAGCAAAAGAGCACTGATTCGAATAGAGCTTATTTCGATTAAATTGAATGAGTATTTACTGAGACATTACAGTTTGAAGTAAAGTCATAAATACGGATGAAACGTTTATAAGGCTCAGGTCAGACTCTACTTTGTGTTTTGTGTTTCAGTTCAACAGCGAATTAGACCTAGATAATAAAAAAAACTCCGTTTCCTAATTTTACTCTTCCTAAGCATATAAGAATGAATTTTCATATACCGCATGCAAATTTGTTTGCCCGTTAAGTTGTATATTTTATCGAAATGCATTTGTAATTTGGATATTGCTCTGGATGAGGCTGAGTTTTGAAATTGAATTATCGCTATACGAGAAATTCAGAAGTGTATGATGGGAACTTCTTCACTGGGACAATTTGAAAAAATGTATAGAATAAAGAGAAGTAATACTTTTGTAAGTTTCTAAGTTGGAAGATGTCATTCTAAGAGTTTCTGTTGGCAAGAATAGGCCAAGAATTTTTGACACTATTGATCTCTGGAAAACCTAAAATACAAACGACCAATAATTACCACTCTGGATTTGTAATCGAAAGACTACGCAAATTATAAAAAAAGTCGAGAGGATCCGAAAAAAATAATATACTTCCGTATTAGAATAACTGCAAACATTTTTGACGTGTTGAAATTACTAATAATATCTTAAAATATCAAAGTCTTTGCTCAAAAATCATACTTTCTAGGATCCGTATTGTTTTCAATAGAAATTTTTATTTTCGGTTCTTTCATTTCTTTTGAATAGAGTTCCCAGAGGTCATCAATACTGTAATAACTCATTATAGTAATAACGCTTTCAGCGTTACGCCACTGGTTATACAAAACAGGGCGCTAAACGGAGAACAGCTGATTAAGGAAGAACTAAGACAGATAGCTCTCTTTGTTTCCAGTATCGATAACATAAACAGGAACACCAAAATACAACTAAAAAGCACGTTAAAAAGTTCCGAGAAATGTTTTTGTTTAAATGCTTCCTAGAAGTTGTTGGATAATGTGAAATAATAAAATGTTAACGAAAAATAGGTACGTCAACGTTCGTCAACATTTATTTTTGACTCTCGTAGTATGACTTATCCATTTTTCTTTTTCTACATATGTGAATAGTTAAGCAAGTGATCATATGTATATCCGGCAGAGACGTTCTATGTCATTTAAAATCGAATGTCAGATATCCACTTCAAAGATCAAACAGCTTTCTCCAAATGGCAAAAAGAATAGGGATGATGAAATGAGGCCAAAACAATTTTAGGTCAGGTCAGGAGAAAGGGGGTATTAGATCACAACGAAGGCGTGTTAAAAAAATCGTCCTCGATATAAATTTGAAAATGTGAAATACAAACAAATATTTTTTGGAAAACAGAAATATCACTTGCCTGGAGCTACTCCACTTCGAAGCAAAAATGGAATATTTTAAAACTAACTTGGAATTGATCACTTGGCGAACTGTTCATTTTCCAACGTTTGGCAGGAAAGCCCAGCTGATAAATCAGCCAACTAGCCACAAAGACTGATTCTAACGAACAGCCATGACTTCACGGCCGTTCATTTTATTTTTAGCCCCGAACACGCGCGGAGGGGTATTCGATGTCCGACTCTGTCCGAACACGGGGATATATTTGGAGTTCTGCTGGGGGCGAGTGGAGATATTTTTATTCAGACCCCAAACAAATTTCATATATGAAAGTATATTATCGTGATTATAAAAAGTATATAACTGAAGAAACATTTGCTGAGATATAATGATTCAAGACAGAAATTAAATGTTTTTTAATGCTTTTATTTTGAAATATTTATAAAGCTTGTCTGCATTTTATTGAGTATTCTGTAATTACATGTTATTCAATATTTTATATTTCGACTCTAAAATCAATGTAATTATGTGTTATAAAAGTATATGTGTAGCATCCTTACGAACCACAACCCTCAGAAGTCGAAAATTGTGCAAGTTAAGGACTAACGAGGTCTTACCTTTTAACGTGTGATGGCTAGTGAAAATAGATAGTTCGGCCTGCGCCTTCAACCACCGACTCACACATCGGCCGAATGAGTGAGTGAACAAAGCACCCACGTAGAACCGCCCGGCTACCTACCTACCTCTGTCTGTCTGTTTAAAATCTGTTTTTCCATTAATCAGCTGTCGCCCTAATACGAACGACAACTCTCAAAAGTTGAAATACTTGTGCGAGCTAAGACGACAACTGTCAGAAGTTGAGAAACTTGTGCGAGCTAAGAACTAACGAGGTCTTACCTTTTACCGTGTGATTCCTTATGGCATCATGTTTTAACGACTTTATGTTCAACAATGATAATACTTATGTTACATTATTTCCACAAAAGCAATATAAAATTGTATAGGAAAGTGTCAACAGAATTAAATGAAGATACTAAAAGTTAACTATAAAAATGTAATAAGGCGATAGTAAAAGAATAACAGACCTATTGATTATTTAAAAAAGCTGATAGTGTATAGTAAATATTTTCTAACAAATATGCTTTCAGTGTTTGTTTAGAATTATACAGTTGATTTGAAGCCTTCACGTATTCAGGAAGATCATTGTACATTTCTGTACCAATGTATTCTGGCCCACAATGAGTTTTCATTTCGCAATTAGCACATGGAACTCATTTTCGATTCCCGTATCGTGGTGATAATACCCTTATTTAATGTAAAATTGGACTTATTTTTGAACACATATACACACATTTCAAATATATATACTGATTCTAGAGTTAAAATAGTTTTGCACATATCGTACAATGCGCTTTTGTCAACGAATACATTTTATGTTGAAGTTAACCCTCCCCAGAAACAAACACCGTACCTAATTCTAATGTCTTTATGAGCTTATTGGATTAAAATAATTGAGCTCTAGTCAATACCGAGCTTAAGTTGATAAAAATGAACTTCAGGGAATTGAGTTTAATTATCAGATGTTGGCAATGACTATTTCAAATCAGGAATTTATCCTATACCTAAAAACTTAACACTACTAACATCACTATTTGAATTTATATGTTATTTACATTGAACTGGATATTTTCAATTTCTTTCTGGCGATTGTGTGTATGAATGACTTGTGTTTTATCTGTGTTGAAAAATATATCGTTCTCATTAAAAAAATTGGATTCTTGATTTAATGCTCTCCAACATTTTTTTCTAAAATTGTAGTATCAGATGCAGATACATCATCATGAAAAATCATCAGCATAGGCTTTGTAACTACTTTCTTCGATTATAGAGTCAGTGCTGTTTTAAATAGACAATAATAAAAAAAATAGGACCTTATGTGGAGCCCTGTGAACTAATTGATATGTTTCTACGTTCAGCGTCAAATTTAAAATGACACAAATTGATCCCGGTTCTGAAGAAATGAATTTATCCAACTGAGTGAAACACCTCTTATACCATAATATTCCAATTTAAGTCTGTTTTGCATGATCGACACAGTCGAAATGCATCACGCCTTAAATCACACAGGACTGCTGCCGAACAATCATCTGCGTCAATATGTGATTATTCGATTTATTAATGAAAACATTGCTTTTTTGACAACATCCAAAGATATGCTTTTTAGATTCAATTATATGAAAGATTTTCTGAATATAAAACACACAAAATGCTCCATCCATGTGATGACAATCACATGGAAAAGTTCTCTCTCTCTCTCTCTATTTTGGATGGTCATTGCTTCCTATCGTCAGGCGCATTTGACTAATGCTCCTCCTGTTGGTTAACAGGAGCTTAACAGTAGAATAAATATTTATTGAGATATGGAGCTACAAAAACATATGACATTAAAACAGACAAAACTTTGGTTATCTGAACCACCCCGGCCTGGATACCGGCGTGAATAAAGGTGGCCCTTTATTCATCACTTTTTTTTAATGACACTCACACATTTCCTTAATTGACATAAAGGACTAGCACAACACATACACGGAGTCACACGATAGCACATGGCATCCGCGTACCTTCTTTGTGGGCGGACGTTATCAGCACGTCCGTCCACTACCACGGCCACCACGAATCTCCACATGAAAAATTTGAACACAATTCACCGATGGATTACAGAATCATATTGGGCAAGCTAATAGCATTTAGAAAAAAACAGCTATATAACGAATCAAGATTATTTTATGCCAGGCAACTTTTTTGTTTAGCTATGATTCTCAATATAAAAAAATACCTACCAAAGTTGTTGCACATTGTATTTATTTGGCACCAAGATTAGGTATATTCTTCACTTTCTGTTGAAATAAAGAACATAAATAATATTAATCTCTCCAAGAAAAAACAAAACAATGGCTGTTAAATTGCCAAAGAGAATAAATACATGATTATCTCAACCAGATACAGTTGGTGATAAAATTCATACCATGTAGGTATACATTGGAAGTTCATAACATTTATACATTCCATGGAATGTTGGAAATTGAAATATAAAATGTCTCCAAGTGAAAGTGGGGCAAAATTTGTGAATGTGATTCAAAATTTGTAAAAATTTGTCCATTTATATTTGACTTACCTATATGGTAACAAAACTAAATTATTTTCCAAAAAAAATTTAACAGTTAGACAAAATTGAACATTCTGACAAAATAGAAATTGATGATAAAATGAAAATTCATTTTGATTTTTGAACGGTCAGGGGACCCTCGAAGTTAAATTATTATATTATTTTCATAAAAATTGTCGAACATAGAAACTTCTCTATTTTATTTTTGGAGTATCCAATTAAATCAAGGAAGATTTTAATTTTAATTGTTGATTATTTTTGAAAATGAACTATTGTGCATATTTTATACAAACTGATGTGGGGAATTAGTCCTTGAATCATAAATAGCAGTTTAAACGTATCAATAGAAGTGTTGACCAGCGATAATATTCCTTGAAATCGATTCTCTCTGGTTATTATTAAACCCACACGATGATTATTGTGGAAAAATCCGTTTACGTAAAAATGAAACAGGAACTGAAAATATTTGGGTTTTTCTACGAATATCTTTCACAATATTATCAAGAGATTCAGAACATTTCGAAAACAGCGGCAAACTGACTCTTATCATTGATGATATAATTGGTTAATATCTTTAATGTGTTTTTTCTTTATTTAACGATTGCGTCAATCACCCCTATTGGTTGAAAGTATCAGGGGAGGACACCAAAGACGTCAAACAAAACTTCAATGATAAAGTTAGGTTAGGTTTCTAAAAATAACATGAAAATGAATTTAATAGAAGAAAAGAAATTAGAGATATCAAATAAGTTACAGAAGGTAAAAACTGATTCATGACTTGAATGCATTCCCACTTATTTCTCAATGTTTTAAAGGAACAAGAGAATCTAAAACTGCTGCAAGAAAGACTGTCAAAAAGTGCCCAGTTGACTGTAGGAATAGGTTCAATTTTAGATACTTTCGAACAGAGGTTGTCTCGACTGGAAGACACTATTCTACCCGTATACAATAAGACAGAAAGTCTTCAGAAAGCCCAGCACAGTATCCTTTTGTACTTGGTATGACAGCGGTCATACTTTCTTCATCATATCAAATAATTTTCTATGTTTATACAGATTGCTGGTCCTTTCTCTCTGAGTCAGCATATATAATATACATTTATGATTCTAATTTGTAACTGTCGTAAAGAATTAAAATGAGAGGGAATAGTTGTTGCCCAAACTGATGTTAGGTATTGATGATTATAATAAATTGAAGAAAAATTAATTGTTTTCAAATATTTAAAATGAATATTTCTTATTTCATATAATATACCTACAAGAGGTGCAATTTTCTTTCTGAATTGACTGCTATGTGAATTCCATGATAAATTCTGATCTAGATATAAGCCTAAAATTTTTACTTCTTACTTACATTCTATCGAATTGTCATTGAAATTAAGATATAACGTTTTGTAATCTGAATTTATTTTGGATATAATTGTATAGCGTATGTCATATTGAATAAACAGCAATTCAGATTTTAACCTAAAAAACTACATGAGATGATATATTTTGTTTTCTGAAAATATTGGATACTCACCTGACCTTGAGGTATTTAGTGTTGCAGTACTTTGTGATTTCTTGAAAGCTTTTTATCGTATCAACTATGAAATATTGTTTCGACATCTTTAGTTGAATGGAATCGGAGGTCACAGCCTTAATTGCTTTGAGTCCATCCAATCTAGATTATCAGAACTGTTACTGTTTTCAATATTGGCCACATTAAAGACTGTCACACAAGAATCTGTGCCTGGACTAATTTGGTTTCTTTTATATCATTATGACCTAATAAACGTGAAGATCGAAAACCATTCCAGGATATTCTTTATTATGCCATACTGTTCATGTGGCATAATGAGGTGTTAAATACATTAAATTACGAAATACTATATAAAGCTGACTACAAATTTTTTCGACACTGGTCTTAATGTTCAAAATCATATCAGTGATCTGAGTAAAAAACTGTTTTTAGGATTTCTAAGCTAAATGTATCATATGAAACAAACTGGATACAAAAACTGCAAAAGTAGTGTGCTACGTCTCATTTAAATCACTTGCAAGTTATGCAGCCTACAATAGACAACTATTCAGCTCATCTTTTGTCTTCAAATAGAGATATTTAAATAGAGTTGTGTCTCTTCTATTTTTTCAAGTCTGAAACTCTATGCCTGTGTTACAAAAAATTAATTCTTTTTTTTCTGATTGATTTGGCCGTTACTTGATGAAGATCCATAGTAATTTCAAAAACTACATCTCATAATTTGATCTCCACAAACTTTGCTTGAAAAATATAATCTTGGTATGGCCTGTCGAAATAAGTACTTGACATCAGCTTTTACCCAGCTATTCTTTTAAAAAAATCAGCTAATTTATAATTCCCCTGATATTGAAAATATTGTCTCATCTCTCCTCTAGACGAGGCACTCTATTATATTTAACTATTATAACTAATCTAATAACATTTACACGATAAGTTGTGCTTTAGAAAATCAGCACAATATATGCAGACTTCTCAAATGTCTTCTACAAGTTGGACAAAACCATACTCATTTCAAACTCAATGATATTAGATTTGTTCCTATATTACAAATCAGTCCCAGTTTGTTGAATACAGAGGGCACAAAGGAAACAGATCAATCAAATATCTTTTCGAGCTTTTTGACATTTCCTAAACGTTTCAAACTGTCATAAACCGTATGGGAGCCGACGCACAGTTCTTCCGCCACGCACTGTTTGTGATGGGTTGATTTCCACCAGGGTCCTCAAATCCTGGTCCTGGGTTACTGAAAATTGACCACTTCGAGGCTCATCTTCGAAGCCAAAATCTCCGGAATGAAATTTCGTAAACAAATGTTGAACAGTGGATTCATTAACACTATCATTGCTAACTGCCTGGTTAATTTTTTTGTCTGTTTCGGCAGCGATTTGGTTCAATTTGAATTCGTAGAGAAAAATTGGACAAAAATCGCTCACATTTTATAATAATAACAACATTTTGAAAAAAATTAACATAATCAATGTATAGAGTACACAACTTTCCATTGATCAATTGGGTTAGATTATTATTATTGTTTAATTTTAGTATGGCACCCTTTCCATTCTCAGTGCTTGGTGTTGGATAATTTTGCATCTATAAACAATGTTTACTGATTTACTTTATTTTGTCGACCTTTTTTGGGTAATTGTTACCTTCCACAATCTTTGACATCTGTCGAAGAAGTAAAGAAATAAGCTATCAAAAAAGGAATAACTGCGAATATATTCGAATTTTTTATCCATTTCTGAAGACGGAGGCAGATTTTGGCCTCCGAAACGTAATAGATTGTGGAAGGTAACAAGTACCCAAAAAAGTTTGATAAAAAAATGATTTTTCCTCCACAAAAAATGACTTTCCTTGAATATGAAAATTTTCTTTCAATATCATTTCAACTGGCAACTGTTATGCCACACCTCTTATTTATACTCTTTACTTCATTCCTTATTATTTCAAATTGATTATTCCAAAGAACTTGGCTTTTTTGATTTAAAAACTAATGTAAATCTGTGATGCGACATCATTTATATTATAATATCAATATCATTAGGATTATTTTTCTAATCTCTTTAATCTTACCGTTTGGTCAAATTCACTTGAAAAAATTGCATTTTGGTTTAATGTAACGATATAAACGTTGAGGTAGCTAGAACAGTTCATAATTGAACGAATCTCAGTATTATGATTTTCAAGGTTATTTTTCTGTTTTTACCATTTTATCTTCATAACCAAATACGTCGAATTCATTTTCATCAATAAAGCTAGTCCAAGTTCTCAAAGCTGCCAATTCTGTAGTAAAATATTAGCTAGGCTAATATTTTGAAAACAAATCTAGTAATATGTCCAAAACAAGCACTTTACTGAAATAATCTTCTCGACACGTGTTTCACCAACCAAGTTGTCGTCTACAGGAGTTTTTTTTTATGAAAATATTGAGAAATCATTACACATATCCTGATATTTCAGTTTTGGCTTTATTTCATAAAAGTAAAGTTTTTGAATAACAATTGTCAATCAGTAATTGCTGAAATGGCTGACAAGCTAGTTTTCTGGATGAACTCAGAGGGTAAAACTGGATCAGAACTTATTATTTTATACCTCATTGAGAGAAAGTCATTCAGGTATTCTGCAGGGTAGTATTTTGAATCCATTGATATTTTCAGTATTTGGTTTTGATTTTCCCATCTCATTATACAATTGTCTTTTTCACATATAAGCAAATGACTTTCAAGTATATCTATCATTCAAGTGTGAGGAAATCATCAATGGTATTGCATAAATAATGAAGATTTACATAATACTTGAGAATTATTTCCACTTAGATAGTGGCATTTTATCTTGGATCCCAACCTCAAATCTATGACGTGGAAAGAAATCACATACTTTTTCTGGTTAACTCAGAAGTAGGCTGAAGTTAAAAACTTGGATGTAACTGTAGATAACACACTGACCTTTGATGAACATGTGAAATATATAGTTGAAAATCGTCGGTAGAAATGATTTGTTTTGTATACCTCAGCTTAATACTTCTGTATTTATTTTGTAAATATCAATGTATTGATAACATATCTTTCGATTTCCCTGTGTCAAACTCATTTTCTGTGTTTGTTGGTCGTAGTCTGCAAATGAGTAAAGTTTGTTTATCATAACCGAAAAATTTCAGATTTCTGTTTAGGTG
>WOGJ01244202.1:0-18313 GCA_015342185.1 Leptinotarsa juncta
CAACTTACAAAATGAAATGTTACTAGTTTCATTGCTGTTGAACGCATTTCAGTGGGAATTTTAACGTTGTTATGTTGGATACACAAAATTACCAAAAATGACGTCATTCTCTTCTTAACGTGAACATCCTATAATAATAAGCAGAGCAAGACATTATTTGTCGTGGAATTTTCAGCTCCTGGTGAGACAAATATCGTCTGAAAAGAGGAAGAATAACGGATAAAATGTCGAGATTTTGTTTTCGAATCCCACAGACTCTGTGTAGTTTGTCTTAATCTCTAAAACAATAATGGTTATTTTTGTATGAAGGCTTGAATTGAATAAGATTTGATACAGGAAAAGATTAGAACAGACACAAGTATAAAAAATATACATTCCTGTAACAAAAAATCAGAGCTAACACTTCAAACCATTTTCTTGTATTTGATCAACATAGTTTTTTACCATTTTCGGTAATTTTACATGTTCATAAAAAGTTTCGTTTGTCCTTAAAAGCTCCAACTGATTTATTTTTTCAGAAGATTCTGCTTGCCGTTTGTATTTATGACAGGAGATCTTCCAATAGAAAAGGAGAACAAGTTGAAAACTTTTGTTGGTGTTTATTTATGAGGTTGTCAGTAATTCATTTACATATGTTGTCTATTTCATTTTGTAGAATGGTTGTCGACGACATCCTGTGGGTATAACGCCTAGATATACATATAACAAAAGTCTCTTGAAGAGAATACGTTCAACTTTTTTATCATTGGACATACGTTATTAATGATTGAGTTGATTACTTACTTGATCAGTCAGTACCAATTTTTTCATTAGGCTGACTTCAAAAATTCACTTGTGATCTCTTTTTGTTCAAGGAAAACCGCTGTTATCCCGGTTCCCGAAAAACCTGTATTTAGTACTGATATTGGACCGTCCATCCATTTTTCTGCTCAAACTATTTATAATTGAAAAATCATGAGGCTGTTATTTTAGAATAGAATGGTAGAGTTTCTGTGAAATAATCTGTGTAATAAGTATACTGCTAATCTGTACAATTATTTTATATATAAATGATATTCAATTGTTATTTTTTATTTGGAATAGAAATAAAAGTATGATTCTATAGGTAGTCTTAATAACATGAAAAAACTGGTAATGAAAGACTCCACAGTCAGTTCGCGCTTAGTTTTATTTTTTCTCATGAGCCTTTAGATGGTTCAAATGGCATAAGTTTTCCTCATTAGCAAAAGCCATTAACATAGAGAGAGAGTTTTCCTCATCGTTGTGCTTTACATGAGAGATTACTGGAAAATCGTCTTGGTATTGGTTGCCTAGGTATTGGAAAGCTCACTGGAAAAATCTTCTAGGTATTGGTGAAAATAGTGAGTGAGAATAAAGTGGAAAATTAGTTTTTTACACATAAAACATTTCAGAATGAGGACTCCCTTGGGAACGTCTATCAAAATACCGGCAACGATAGTCTTAACGTTTCTTTAGTACTCGTGATTCTGATTATTCTATCGATATTAGTTTGCAGTAAAAATATCACTGTAATGTCGGAGGTTAATTAGGTCTAGTGGAAAAGTGAGAAGTATAGATTTGAGACTTGTTGTCTACAGACAATTCCGTTACTGAGTACATAGATACAAATTATTACACGGCAGTGGCGACCTAAACCATTGCGAGGCTCGGGAATCTTTATTTACATATTTCATTTCTTATTGATTATCATGAATATTTATTTTCAAATACAATTGTATCAACAATAAGAATCAACAATATTAACAAAAGAGATTGAACAACTTCCCTTCCTTGATATAATGTTGAAGAGGTCCTCAGATCAATTTGATATAAATATTATTCGAAAAAAAAGTAATAAAATGTCTTTACGATAAAATATATTCTGAAAGATTTAACAATAAATGCAATAGAAAATAAATAGTCAGTCGGAAATCGAATGACTCTATAAACAGCATCAAAAATTTAACAACCACCAACTCAACAATTATCGACGTTAACTGACGTTATACCTTATATTCTAGGAGTATCTGAAAAGGTGAAGACGAATGTTAGATGTTAGATATGATGTTAGAACTTCTTACAGAACAACAAATACACTGAGAGCCTGCATTTATATATGCGGATATATACTTCGTTCTTGTGGTGAACGGTAGGATGGTGAAACTTCGAGACCATTAAAAGTACGTGAAAATGAACATCGAGATTACAGGAGAAATAGACAATTGACAAAATGAAATGAGCCTTTTTCCTGAGAATAGTACAGCGAACGTGTCACGAGAGGCAGCACTAGTAGAAGGGACAAACATAAACTATTCGCATGTAAAACAGTGTTATTTACGTAATATTAATTCACTATTTAAAAATATAATTCTGATATAAAAAATTATTGTGTGTTAGTATAACGCCAACAACAATGAATAGTAAATTTTTCATAGTTAATTACCATTGATTAGAATGATATATAACGTCAATCGTTTTTTATATTATATTAATTTATTATATTTAATTAAATTTATTTCATTACATTCTATATTTGATTCATATTACATTCAGAAATAAATCTGAAATTCATTTTATTTTAAATTTTTGTTATTATAAGAGTTTGAATCTACCGCTACTCTTTTACTAGCGTCTGTATACTAACATGTCTATTAATTCACCTTTTTTCCAGTTACTTTTAAATTACGGCATGCAAGCCAACTTTTTAATATTAAAACATTGTTATCCTTTACAGTTGCTATTTTTAGTTTTGCTCCAGGAACATTTTCTTCTGTTAAAAACATTTTTTTTAATTGTACTTTACCATATGTTTATATGAGGATTAGGTAGTGTTTGTCCCTACCGAACTACTAGCGCTGCTAGTGAGTGATTTTTCGTACTTCAGGAAAACACATTTTAAAATCAAATGGTGAGCATCGAGTTTAATGCAACAAGACGAGAACGATTGCCAATGAATCCCACTAAGAGGCGCAAATTCAAAGAACCATCATAAATTCAATTATCTGGAGAGTGCATTATGAACAGCTCCTTAAAAGTGGGTCGTACTTGGCTACCCGTCCCTAAGAAAAAGATGGATACTGGCGAAATAGTCAAAGACTAATGTGTTTCAGAAGTCAATCAACAACATTGACATATTTCACATTTCAAAACTCCTTCCGCATCTGTTGAGAAAGCTTAGAAATAAATAAAATCAGCGAACAAAAAACTGGTGATATACTTATATTTTTCCAATTTCGAAGACCGAGGCAGATTTTAGCCTCTAAAACCACAGAATACCTTACAGAAAAGACGCTCATCTGGTGGCAGTTCACTGTTGAGGAGTCAAGTTTCTGTGACCTATATTCTGTGTTAGAGGTGTTTATTATCATTTCTAGCGGCAAATTCAAATTATTTGAAACTTTTCAGATTCATAATTTGATTGGAGCCGAGGAATTATTACGATGTCAACATTCCAACAACTAGAACCGACCGAAAGCGAGCCTAATTTCACATGTTCAGAATCACTAACTACGCGAAGAAATTTTTATGTTGACAGTAATCACCACGAGGTTTTCTGAAAAGGTTCATAGATCCTATTTGCTGTGTGTCCTTTCTAGGAGGTATTCTGTTCTGAGAAATTAAGATGAGTATTTGTATAATATTCATTTTAATTCTCTCTACTTTATTCTATGGTGTTTATAACCATATATTCTGTCTGACTTACCCATTTTAATCAACTGGTCACGTGACGTCGGTTTTTTAGGCGATATTTTTTTGGAGATGAAAATAAACAATTTGGACATTCTCAACTGGCATTTTTATTTAAACACCTAACTGGAAGAAAAATCTCTCTCGAAAATACTGTTAGTGACATATAAACTAGGAGTATCAATTATTGTTCTGTGACACACGTCAAGAGGTAGACTGCTGGAAATAAACAGTTGCTATCTAAACTTGAATAAGCACAGTTGTTTTAATTGACCTTCTCCCAAAATTCCTATAGAACATGGCGCAGTCGGTAGGATACACTGCTACTTTTATATGAATATTTAATTACAGGAAAGAAAAATACTTTTGAAACAACTACTTTCATTGGAACATTAAATTATAGAAAAAACACTTTTTCGTATTCAATTTGTGCTCCATTGAAGAGGCAATAAGGCAAGTGTCTTATTCCGCTATTGAGGATGACAGTGTCCCATGTAAGTGAAATTTTTCCTCTTTCATATCGTGTAGCAATCCTGTGGATTGTATCCGATTCAATTCCATAAGGAATGTTTGGAGTACAAACTGAATAGGAAAAAGTGGATTTTGTATAATTCATTGTTCATATAAAAGAAGCTGTTTCAAAAGTATTTTTTCTTCCATGTAATTCAATGTTTGTAAGAAAATTGTTATTTCCAAATGGCTTTTTTTTCAGTTTGTGTCGGAAAGTACTTCTTTGTATGTTCTACACATCTTTGTAAAGATTTTATTTTGGAATTATTTGCTTTTCTTCTTTTTTGGTAATTCCCACATTCTTTTGTGTAAAGATGAAAAAGTAGAAAGCCAAACTCTTTTTTCCACAAAAAAATTGATCTCTTTCAAAAATATATCCCTTTCAATTGAAGTATGAACATCAAATATAAGCAATTTCTTTTATACACGAATTTTTGGAATAACTCGAAATAGGGGGTATGTTTCGAGTTTTCTCAAAACTGCCCCTTTCATGTGTTCTTCAATTCAAATTGATTTTTCTACAGGTCTTTTGTCCAGGTCCCAAGTGAGGAACCGTGGAATGATACAAATTATTTTGTGTTCGTTTTATTATTTATTCATAATTCATAATAATCATTACAATAAAAAAAACAATAAAGCTTCAGATGGTTCACTAAAATCCAAGTGGGTATACACAGTAGTACATGAAAATAACATTCACTAAAATTCTCATCTCAACACATTCGATTATATCCAATTCTATCTAAAAGCAATACAAAATCTCCAGAAGACCCGCATCTTCAATAAATTTTCCTTATCTAGGATTCGAAAATATTCATCTTCAATTTCAAACAGACTATGCTTCAAAATACTCGGTTGTTGCAAGATGGACAGTTTAGATGGTTACAAAGTATCACAAAAACAGCTGTTTTAAGTTATTTGCATAAATTAAAAAATTAAAGTCATCAAAAATAGAAAAAAAAAACATTTTTTGCAAGCATTCTTCATTCTTTCTCAGCTCAAAATTATCAACATCAACATATTTAGTTTCTTATATAAAAGAGATTAACCATTTCAAAAGTTGAAAATTTTGGGTTACAAATAAGAAAATTCAACAATTTTTTTTTGAAAGAATACCTCCCAAAATGACTATCATTTTCCACATAACACACCTTAATTTACTCTTGAAATTTATTCCAGAATCCTGCATATTGTTTTCATTCAAATTTTATCCTTTGAATTAAAAATTTACTATTTTCCCTAATTAATATTTGATAAAAAGTTTTCAACTTACTGAGTCGAAGTACAAATAATCCTAAGTTAATTAATTTTTGACTAACAAGTCAAAATTTTTTTCAAAGTTAATTTTGAGTAGATATCTTCATCTGGTGAATGAAATACTTGTTTTTTTCCATAATTTTCGGTAAATCAAATTTCTGACTATACCTTTGTGTGAAATAAGATCCAAATATTGAAATCAATCAATTTCTGTTCAAGTCAGAATTCAAATATAATATTTCTTCACTTTTCAAGTATGTATAAAAAAAAAAAGTTTTTGACTGACGTTTCGTCTACAAATGCGGTAGACGATGTGGTAACGCTCGCAATGCTCGAGTTGTTATTTCCGTCTACTAACGCAGTAGTAGACGAAACGTCAAGCATAAAACCTGCAGACGACGGCCAAAAATCCGAAAAATAGCTTTCACACAGTTGTTTTTTATACTTCTGTATATTTTGAGATATATATCAACTATCTTCAATATTGTATTATTTCAAAACGACAATAATACATGATGTTAAAACTGAACTTTTTTGTTAAAAAAAAAGTCTTATTATATATTACGATCCACTTATTCAATGCAGAGCCCTACATCTTGTCGGAGGCTATCTGTAAACTTTTCTCACTGCCGACCTTCTGATAACTTTCAACCATCTAAAACCTCACCAACGACAACAATAACATCAAAAATTTGCCTACTCAACCTCACAACAACATTTTAAAACATCCCTAAAATGTGTATCAACACGTAATCCAATAGATAAAAACGAAAAAATTGTATCGCTATTTCAGTTACACCTATCAAAAAAATCCTCCCAGAAAACGTAGCAAGCGAGACGATGCCCGACAAAAAGTCCAATACACATCGAATGCCGCTCTAAAATTAGAAAAATCAATATAGTCCAATCATGTGCGATGATATGTTCAACAAGGATAATACGGTAAAAATGTTACTATCAATTACCCTAACTAGAGGCAGGGCGTCTGCAAAATCTGACTAATTTTCATGGTTACAATTTTCACTCTCGAAAGAATCAAGCAAGGTTTTATTTACTTGCGAAAAAGGCATATCGTGTTAAAATTAGTAGTAATGCAAGGCAGGTTCTGGTACAGTTAGCACCATCAAGTTAACCCCACCTAAGACAATTGATTATCAATGTTCAAATACTTCTTGGCCAATTTGTCTCCAGTGAACCCAACACTTCTCAGCATCAAATGACAGCAATTAGGAAGTGTTTCAATTTCAAACGCAACATTAAAGTTTTTTGTGCAGACACCCTGTACGTCTCTCCTGCGTATGGCGACCAGTGATTCAGTAGCCCGCAGAAGGACGTGAACTTCAAATTCTCCAAAAAACCTACTGCTGCATGAGTAAAGAGAAAATTTTGCTACTTCAGTCTATTTCGTAAAAAACTGTGAGACAAAAATGCACTTTCTCGTAACTATTGGCTAAAATAAACACAGAAGAGGCCTTCACTTTTCAATAACTTAGATTACCTACACTAGAAATGATAGTGGGGGCGTGCAAAAAACAGCTGGGCGACAAACGAAACAGGAACAGTTGAAAATTAAGCATAAGCTTTCGAAGCGTCGCAGCCATTTTTTTACCCACCCCTTATACGATATTACTTCTACCTACAAGAGAAAAGCCATTAATCTGTGAATATTATTCGTTAAATATTACAACAATAAATATAAAACGTCTACTTATAAGATATTGACTGTATATTTACAAAAAAAAAAAGGAAAATTCTGCTACAATTATATAAAACAATAAAGAAGTATGTACAATATTTACAAAAACTAGCTGCACTCCGTTCACTATTGTCCACGGGTAGAAAGGGTGGGTTTATTTACTTCATCGTCTCTTAAAAAAATATTCAACAATATATATATTTACAAATTTACATTAAATGTATTGAGTGATAAATGTTTTTTTCCAGTAAATTCTATTTGTCACTTTTCTGAACTCAAAATATCAATTATATCACCCCTTTGAACCAGAAATACGAGTTTGTCTTTCAGTATGACTTCTAAACATTGTCGAAAGCATTAACGAACACCCTTCCATTAGCTAATAAACATTCAAGTCTAATTATCTCTCTGTCTCTATATCTTTCTCTCAAAGTCTTCTATCACGCTGAAAGTCCAACTTGCATTAACAATTTATCTGAAGTTTGATAAAATTGACAATAAGTTCACAAGACTCCTTTCAAAATTCAGAAATATGAAAAAAATTGAGATACAGGCAAGACAAATTCAAAACACATTAGCTGCCATTTTCTTAAGCTGCTTCGGTTTTTTTTGTCAAAATTTATTGTATTAACATGAATCATCATTTTGGACAGCGTGGATTTCCACAGATTTTATGAGTAAGGTATATAAACCTCTTTTTCAAATTAGTAGTTATACAACATTGCTTCTAGGCTACTTAGCTCAACTAAGTTAATTCCAACCTTTGAAAACGTATTAACTATCAACGTCCAAGTACTGTATGACCACTTTCAAGTAAACTCACCATTATTTCTCAGTGTTAGGATGGCAGAAAATGTGTAAAAATTATTCATCACTCAGTACGTAAAATAGGAAATTTTTTAGCTTTACACCTTTCTTAGAACTAAGAGTCTCATCAACTGCTAGTGAAAAAAACCCGGAGAACATTTCATATTTCCGGTCACGGTCCCACAACCTAAATCCACTGAAATTAATTCTTAACCTTACTGTTACTCAGCAAAGTTTGACTGCTGCTCTGCTTCAAGCCTTCGCTTTTCATAAAGTCTATCTCGGCGTAGATGAACGTGGATTCGGGAACAATCGGGTCGATGCTCGACCTCGGGCTGCAGCTCTCTTCGTCCTCCTGAGCCTGCGCGAGGTCCAAGCTCGCGTAATGTAGTTTTTCCCCCTGGCTGTCTACCTGCACGCGATCAGAATTGACGGACTCCGGTCGCGAACTGACCAGCGTCGACGAACTCGACCACAACTCGCTTGACGTTGAATTGGGTCGCGAAGTGGCGGCTTTGGGAGCGTCCAGGGGACGAGCTGGGGTGGCGACGGCAGGTTTGTCGTCGTCGACAGAGTTTGGGCGGGATATTTTTGCCGCAGGGGAGACACATTCGCTAGAAGAGCGGGGTTCTGAGGTTTCGGGCGCCGATGATGACTTGTTGGTCGAGGGTTTTTCTGTAACAAAAAAATAATAATATTTTTCATGAACCGGCTCACCCACTAACGGGAGTGAAAGTTGTAAATGAAAAAATGCTCACCCTTTTCCACGACAGCTCCACCGCTCAGCAACAGGTTCTTGGGGTCCTCCTTGATGGGCCGAAAATACATCGATTGACTTTCCTTGATACCTATCATAGACAAGTGTCCGATCAAAGGCGAAGTTCCAGATTCATAACTTTCCGAAACCGGTCTGAGTGGGGACACTTTAGACGGCTCGGAAGTCCCCGGCTGCATCAATGCGTAATCGCTCATGGGATCGTCGACAACGGTTCTATCGACAGCCGGCGCATAGTTGACATAGTCCGAGGGATTGTTCTCTTTGCCATTCTTCCTGATCTCGAAATCCATGGGAGCATAGTCATTGCTGGAGGAGTTAGTTTTGTTGTTGTTCTTGTAAAATGCGTTCAATAGAGTGGCCGGAAATTTAAGAGCGGAAGAAGTCTCAATTTTCGCCGGTTTCATCGGAGAACTGGGGCTGTTCAAGCTCATGGGAAAAATTGTACTAGAGCTACTCGGAGTGGTGAGGCTAGAGCTTGAGCTGTCTCTGGAGTCCTTCCTAGCTCTTTGCCTGGGAAGGCTCGAGTACGGGGTCGACCAAGTAGACAATGGTAAGTGCATCTTTGGGGACGAGCCTCCGGAAGATTTCCTCGATAGCAAAGAGGAGATGGGACTCGAAGAATTTTTCGTAACTTGCGAGGAGGTGGTGGGATGAATGGATATCGGCTGGGACATCGCCTTTTCCTTCTTGACGGGCTTCTTTTTAGGCCCGATCGACATGTTGAGATAGTCTTCGTTCCCACCGGCGTTGATGTGGTTGCTGTCCAAGCTGCTCTGCCTCTGGTGCTTCTTGCCGAGTGTCATCTCTACATACCCGTCGGGAGTCTTCGTTTGGTCCTGCTGGAAAAAGCTCAGCGGCATATAGTCACTGTTTCTCGGCGAGGAGGCTGATGAGGAGCTCCGATCCAATCTCCTCGACTGCTGGTTAGCGGTCATGTCTAGGTAGTCAGCGTTCACTGCCGGCGATGTGGCAGTCTTCACCTTGTTTTTCCTGTGGTCCATGTCAACGTAGTTGTTGTTCATCGGTAGCCGGTACTGGCGGTTGATGTCAACGAACGAAGTGTACTCTGTGGTCTTAGGAGACCCTCCGCTCATGTCCATATACGGCGCCGACCCGGACATGTCCATGTACGGCGAAGGATCCGTTCTTCTGGGAATGATCTCCACGCCGGGCTTCATCTCTACGTATCCGCTCGGCGTCTTGGTGGAGTTGTTGTTGAGCGCGTTGTTGGATCCTTTCGAGAAGTCCATCTCCATCAAGTTATCCATAGGGTCGATCGAGCTGTGGCTTCTCGAGTTCGAGAGAAGCGGCGCGCTGATCGACTTACCACCCGCGTGCTGGTGATGCTGCAGCACCCTACTGGGGCCCTTTTTCGTCTTCGATCCCATGCTGAAGGACCTAACCCGGGGGTCTTCTGGTGTTCCGGCCAGTCCGACGTGGCGCCTGTCGCGGTTTTCTTCAGGGCGGGATCCCACGGAGTAAGCTCTGGCTGGTCTGGTGTCGTCATTTTCAGTCACGAAGTAGGATGACACCTTGTCGAGGGGGTAGTCGGAGAAGCGGATGTCGGTGGAGGGGGTTCCGGAGACGACGCTGCTGACACTGACAGACGGCGAGTGAGTATTGAGGCGACTTCGGGGCGACATGTCGACGTAGCCATCGTCGGAACTAGGGGGCGCCATGGGAACGTAGCTACCATACATGCCTGAAGAAGGACGAACGTTAATATTACAGCACCATTCAGAGCGAAACGAAATAATAGCGAGTTACACGATATTTGAAAAGATAGATCTATTGCAATCAGATGGTAATATGGGATTGAAACACAAGTTACACACTAAAAAGTACTAATTTTGTTGTTCAGTACAATATAGAATGTATCAATTCTCAAACTCAGTCACTTCATGTCAAATTCATTAATATACAACAAAGTCGCTCAGTGAAATTGACAGCACAGCATATTTTGAAATAGACTGGTGATCACCAAATGAGATGGAGCGAAATAAAAATACTTAGACGAGAAACTGAAAATTGAAATATGATCCTAAAGTGAATTCCCGGAAAACAAGTAACCAATCAGAAATGGAAGAGGGCAATTACATGCTAATGTTCATGAGCAGTTTCATGAGTTTCATTCAGAACTGTTCATTTCGTTATTCAGAGCATCCATCAATATTTTTCTGTATTATGAAAATCTTGTTTAGTGTTAACGAAACACTAGATAATGTATGCATGAAAGTTTCTTGTCATATTTTTTGTTAAAACAAGAAAACAATTCCATTTCGAATCCACTAAAAACGGATATATGAACTTGTACAATGATTCTAATGCTTTGATCTTAAGGAAATTAAATATACTTCGAACTTAGGCCAGCAATATAAAGAGAATTCTGAGAATGGAGTTGAAACAATATTTTTACTTTTTTTTATATGCACGAAAATATCTCACAACTGATTACACACAGTAAGGCGTTTTGACATCTGCAATAATTCTGAAAAATGTCACTTTGTATGCCAAATTCAGAAAAAAGAATTTGTGTTCGCCACTATCCCTAAAAATCGCCAACTAAATATTTTCGAGAATTATCATAAAGACAATGGTTGTTACTGATAAAACTGATAAAAAGCTTACAAAAAAAGAAGTAGAATTACTAAATGATGATATTCATTTTATCCCAGGTGCAAAAATTTTCCCAAGTTATAATTCAACTAATATGTACTGGGTCACACTAGATCGATTTTCACACACCTATTACTTCTGAATCAATGAAAATAATAAATTTTGATAATACCAAGATGACATCTTTTAAGTAATATAAATACTAGTTGAACATGCACCCACATTCAACGTAAATCTTTTCATTTCAACCTAACAATAACTTTCCCAAGCTTATTAATATCTGTCTTGAAATGTCAGATTATTAATTATGTACAATTGTTGAGGTGTCAAATTTTCTCACCACATCTCACACGTTTCTGATATATTTACTGACGTTTTTCAAGAAAATTCCTCTACAAGGAAAAATGTTCTCCAATAAATAAAGCACTAAAGAGATTACCAATCTCTCACGAATGTCACTAAGATTAAAAGCATGAGCTATTAGGCAAGTAGCCATTGGCAAGCAATTTGGATGAAATTATTCAGGAATAATACTGAAAAAAACTCCTTCAAAATGGTTCACTAAGAATAAAAATGTGTGCCAGCAGATGTAAATTTTAGGGTAGTTTCCACAAAAAACACTTCCATCATTGGACAGTCCTTCAGCCTACTTCAATTCAAGTTTCCGAATCCCATTTTCTAATTCGATAATATATCATATTATGTACTGAGTAACCTCTCAATAAAAGCATTTATTATATTTTCCAGGATATGCTGAATTTTGAATTGTCCATCAAGTATGAAGATGTACCTCAAAGGTTCGATACTGTATACCGGGTGTCCCAGAGCTTTTAGGCCAGCAGATATCTCAGTTACCTGCACAACAAAAATTAAAACAAAAATATGTATCATAGGAGAACACAAGCACTTTCATGCAGCATAGCAAAATCCATCCCCTGGTAAACAACCCCCAAGAAACCAAAATAATCTTGTCTCCATCGCTTGATGTAGTTGGAGGTCATTCAAGGTCAAACACAAAAACTACCTTAAAGTCACCTTGGCTACGTTGTGTCGATAGGTTCAAAACCTCAAGAAAGCCCCGTAACTGGCTCGAATTCATTCATAGTCGAAGTCGCCTTGTTGAAAATATGACAAGTGAATGGAGGTCATTCAAAATTAAACCCAAAACTCTGCCTCTGCGACCTCCGAAAACACACGAGGCCACTAAATCACCTATTGGCTAACGTCAAGGACAGGTCGGTATTTGCGTCTGAGCTTATCAGTGGATACGGGAGTGGGTTAACCAAATTAGCAAATTTAAAATAAATCTTGAAGGGCGCCGGGTAAATTCAATCCTCAAACACCCTAGGTGACTAGCAATATTCCTGATTTACCAACAAAATGATGAAATAAAAGATTAGGCACCCAAAATGATTGATTCTATAGTCTCGCAAAAAATAATATAACAGCCATAAAAAACAACGACAACGACTTCATAAGTCAAACAACATTATTTCAGTGATTTTCTGCTAAACTATAACAACAATTATCATTGATATAAATGTATATTCACGACAAATTTACACAAACAATAACTCAATGATTTTCCGCTAAACTATAACACCAATTATATGCACGAAACATTAAACATACAGTAATTCAATGGTTTTCCACTAGACTATAACACTAATTATAGATATAAACTTATATGCACGTATATACATGTCATATAAAACCTACACACAGTCAATACCCCAATACAGTTATGATCAAAAGCATCTAGTATTACCAGTGCGTCGACAACGCAAATAAGGAATATCATAAATCACTGACCACGCATATCAGGAATCAGTCAAAGAAAAACCCAAAAGTTTGATCTACAGTATGTCAATGAAATGCCATTTCACATTCAACCTATGAAGCTAAATAATCCGCAGAAAATAAACTCACTAAGTAAGGTAGGCAAAAATAAGCGTCGCGAGAGCTCTGGCGCATGCGCATACTATGTCATAAATTAACATTCAATTTCCGCTTCATATTTTTGGGTGCCTTGTATAACCATATCAAAAAATATTGAATCTCCCCCTTTGAGTATAAACGAAAATAAAGCAGTAAGGTAGTATTAACAAATCAATAATGGGAAAACCCTTAAAAAAACAAAAAAATTGAAAAAGTGTCGAAACCTTTCTTCAAAACTAATATCCAGTTGAATTACAACAATGAAATAAAAAATTACCAAAATAATTAAAAACACATTTAATGGTATAAATCTTACCCTGGCCAGGAGGTTTCTATACGTTTCTTCGTATACGGTACTCTGCACGGAAGTCCAACTGGGACTTGATGAGTGCCTTCTGGTTTCTTATCTGTTTAATCTGTTCTGTTTAAAATCTGTTTTTACGTTAATCAGCTGTCGCCCACATACGAACGACAACTCTCAGAAGTTGAGCAATTTGTGCGAGCTGAGGACCAACGAGATCTTACCTTTTAACGTGTGATTCCTAATCTGATTTTCGAAAATCCTTACACTTGGCACAATGACCACCAAAAATCCTCTGAAGAGTTTAAGTTTCAGACTGCAAATATACACACCAAATTGACCAATCAGGCTTCCACTATATATTCCTGACTTGTAGAAATAATCCCCGTGAAGGATGGCTAAAAACCAAATATATCCTACAAACCAGTCAGATGGCACCCTTGAACTATCAACGAAGGTCAATACGGAAATCGAGGAGACTACCACATCTGAATTATGTCCAATCCACACTACAAGCACCAAGGGGGCGCTGCACAACATCATATTCCACCACAGCCACTCGGTACATCATCAACAAGTCCCTGACACATCACAACTCTTTCTCACAGCAATGCGACCCTAAAACAACCCTTGACAATTTGAGAAACCGATCGAACGCTTACCCGTGAACAACTATAGAACTAGTTCGGTGTAGGTTGTCGGAACGACACTATGGTAGTTTGGGCAGATTGGCAGTGTGAGCAGGAGTCAATCAACAGCTGTCTTTTTTATGCCATGGAATAGAAACATATAAGGTAAGTCGCCACATCTTTCCCATTCAGTACGAATATTTGAACGTTCATATAATGCTGAATAGTTACCGACAATATCAAACAGTATTCAGAAGCCCAGAGCTACTAACTAATATTGTTTTTCGGGCGATATGGCTCTAATATGTAAGTAAACCTTCTGGAAGTGATGAATAACAATCTATGCAATGAATATTATTGGAAAGGTACAGAAAATAAGGCAGACAACAGCTGAAAAATAAGAGGTGAATAAAACTGAGAAACACACAATAACCAGTATTTCAACCTAGCGAGGAATTTCGGATTTCCAACGTCGGTAGGCAATAGGCGAATGCGAAGTGAAAGTACTGATTACGGCATTTAGTTAGGGAGCATACATATATTTTTTTTACATTTCAGGTATGGTTCTCTATGGAAAGGAAGATTTGTATCAATATGATGTTAAATGAATAAAATCAAATTGTAACTGAATTATACTGTTAACAACCTCAGAATAAAGATTTTAAGAGGCAAGGTAGTGTTTTAAAAGATCGTATAGGGGCAGTTTTGATTTATTGCTAAATTGAAACGTAACACCTTTCTGTGTTGTGTGACGTTGATCAAGGTCAAACTCAAAACACCTTCTCAAAGTCAATTCAACTAATTTGTGTAATGTATGTAAACGTCATTTCAATGTTGAAAAGACTGGGTGAAATCATCTTATCGAAAATATTGGATGGGGATGAATAAAGGTTATTCAAGGTTAAACCCGAAACACTTTCTCAAAGTCACCTTGGCTGCTCCGTGTGACGTATCTAGAGGTATTTTCAAGGTTAAAACTGGTGTGGGTAGGTTCTGAAATCAGCTTGAACTAACTATTTTTGAGTCCATCGCCTTTTTGGACAAGGCTTTTTCTGTCATCGACTGCTCCAGAAGGGACGAAAGTTCCATTGTTGATGTTGAACTTTTAATCGAAGCATCCGAGAAATGTTCATAAAATACACGAGCCTATTGTATCATTCTGCTCGACACTGTCATTGAATACCTTCCACTCAGAGAAATCAATAATAAATGGAACTGAACATGTGATTTTGCTGCAGTATCAATCACAGAGTCAACATGAGAATAGCCGTCGTAGATATTCAAGGTTTCATTATCGAACAACAATTCTATCCTGAGGAGACAGCTATCAGGATTGGAATTAAATGTAGTATCTTTTTACTGTTAGCAGACGTACCATTTTCATGGTTGAGTAAAGAAGATCGCCGTACCGCCTGTTACTTGAAACGAAACGTTCACGGCTTGAGGTATTCCTCTGGCTTTAAGGAATATATTCAATTGGATGCCATCCTCATGAAAAATCTACAAGGTATCGATATCATTTATGTGCGAGGCCATCAGAAACGTGACTATTTAGCTGCGAAATTTCACGAGTTTGATATATCTACACATGTTGTGAATTTGGAGGACAATGACAATACGACATGGTTGGTTCCCACATTTGACAATTACAACAACGAAGGTATCTCATTTTGTATGCATTACATTCACAACCAAACCAAATATAATTGCAGTCTCCGAAACGTAGATATTCTATATAAATGGCTTTGTGATATGTTACCAAAATGAAAATGTATGAAGCATTTTCATTCAAAATGTCTCAAAACGCATAACTTGATGATGGTGGCAACGTTTTGAAATCCCTCCATACCCCCTAATGCCGTCCCCGTGTCTTCTTTTCCCCTCTCCCGCTGTTTCTACCTAATACGAAAATGAAAAAACGTATGTAACGTCTTATGAAATAGCGTTGCTGAATACTCTAAATACCCCCATTGCCCCATTTTGAAACATTTCTCATTGGGATCGCACGTTAAAACGTTAGGCCCCCGTTGGACTGCTATGTTTTTTTCTTGAATGATATACCCTGTACATATTGAAGAATCACACTGACATATTTTGAAACACCCTGTACATAATGACGTCATGTTTTAATTGTAAATGATGTATATTCGAGACATTCTGTATATCTCGATGGCAGCTATGTTTTTCTATTTTTTTGGCAGCCATTTTGTTTCCTTTAACGCTAGTAGCCATGTTTTTTCGTCAATCCGATTTCACCTTCATTATTATTATACCGTTATTTTATAATTCAACTGCGTTCCTATTTCTCAGCTGGATCTATCCGATACTCATTTCATTTTTCTATGCATTGATCACGCGCACGTCTCTTTCGCACTCGTTAACATAATTACGTCCCCCTTACGTTATGAAAGCCCTGTATCTGATCTACTATCTACGTATGTGAAAGGTTCTATGACATCGAGAAAATGGTGTCAAATTGTAATATGTGCCAAAAATATGCAAGAAGTAATCGAAGGCAGTCTCTAACGCCTCATGAAATTCCAGAATATCCATGTTGGAAAGTAGACATTGATTTCATGTCTTTGAATTACTCAAAATTCTTGTTTTTGGTTCATTATTTTACTGATTCATGGTTTACCGCTTGAAATTTTTTCTGATAATGTGTCTGCATTCATCATTTATTATTTTGTAAACTTTGCAAAAAACTATTCGGCTGTCCACTTCAAGTTCTCATTATGCCCGTTCTAATGGCATAGTAGAATGCAGGACACATTCCTGTATTGAATCATAATACAACCCTAAAACAGGGCATAATTTCTTTGAGTGAACTTCTCATGGAAAGAAAACTAAGATCTATGCTTTCAGTAGTTAATGAAATATTGAAACCTCACTTCTCATTGAAAGGGGTGAGAAACAAATTATATGAAATACAAAATTTGCCAAAAACAATATTATGATGTGGAAACTAAAACAATGCCCGAGCTTGATGTATACCAATCTGTTCAAGAACATATTAGAGAACGGGAGCCTGGAATTATAATTTACGAATCAGAAAATGATGATTACGATGTTCTTATAAACGAAACGGAGTATAGAAGAAGTAGACAATCATTTAGACAATATATTTCTCTCAAGCAGAATGAATTTTCTCTCGAAACTTATCAAGATGTACAAGATCCTATTCCAGGAACAAGTCGAGATAGTACAATGTGTTCTGGTAAATCAACTTCCGCCTCGAATTCATGTTCTAGTCATTACAAAACGAAGAGTTGTAGGATCGTTAAGCCTCCACAAAGATTTAATGTATCTTGAAATGATTTTATATTGTATTTTTTTATATTGAAAGGGGCGTGTAGTGTATGTAGAAATATATAGTTTGAAAACAATCTGACAACGTTGGAAAATCAGTATACTTCATAGTCTTGATATGAACACATATCATCTTAACCTGTTACAATAAATAACCTTATAGAAAATTATCAGCCTCTTTCATAAAAACCAATTTTTTTTCAAAACAAGGAAATTTACACAAATATGAGTATAATAATTGGTAGAGAATCAGGTTTTTCGTAGGTGAACTAAGAACTATTTGAGACATCATTCAATTTCATCCAATTATTCCTCTTTTGGAGAAATTGTTAATATTTCAAGTTCATAGACATCGAAATTGAACCGATCACAGGATATAGAATATAAAACAATCTCCAAATACGCAAACTTGGCACAGATTGCATGCTGTGCATTTTACCTTACTACAGTGACCGGATCAAAGTCACAATATCAGCGTATAATTCTTTATAAATATTGAGGGAGGTCAAGATCATTAACAGACAGTATTGATTTGAGTATCGATTGATCATCAGCAATGCAGCATACCTCCTTCCCTTCAATCCTTCTGGGTGGCAGTATAATGTAAGTTTTTGGTGTTTTACTGTATTTGTCTTATTAACATTTGAGTTTGAGTTTATTTAAAGTATTTTTCCGTTTCTTTTCCAATAAATATTCAATTAAGTTTTTAAATAGTTCTTTCATTATTTGGATGGATGAATGAATGGGTGAAACAGCAAATAAAAATCATCTCGTTAATAGCCAAG